>CAFUXE010000303.1:482172-550744 GCA_903364295.1 Serranus cabrilla | reverse complement strand
TGTTGATATTTGATGGTGTTGATAGTGACATCATCAGCATTGGTACCACTGATCTTGACATCATTACAGATACTTCCAGCTCCAACCTTATCAATAAATTGTTGTAGAATTAGGACTAGGTTTTTTTAAAAAGGAGAAAAACATAAATAACATTTTAGACACATTAGAATGTTTTACTTGCCTTTTACACATTTAACAACATTGTAGTTTTTGTATTACTACCCCACTCTTCCATAGGTGGGTCAAAAATGACTTGCATTCATTATCTGTGGAATTTCATGGGAACCTTTGATTCTTATCAAGCAATGGGAAAGTGTGACAGAAGCCACAAGTTAGTTACAGGAAAGAAGCAGACAGGGACAACCAAAGAAAGAGAGAGAAAGGTATCAGATCTGCCCAAGTAACAAAGACTGTAGAGTCAACAGTCAGTGTGGGAATTCAATGTACCGGTATGAAGTGACCACAGCCACAAACAGCTAGATGGCCACAGCTGCAAATAGTAAGGAGACACAAGGCAAGAACAGAGTTTCTGTCTGGGCACTAAGAAATACACGCATATACTCTTACACACACACAAACACACACACATACATACTCTCTCACACACGCAAATGCACACAAATGTTGGCATTGTTCTATTGCTGTTGTGTCATTTTCTTTTCCAATTTTCAAAATGTTTTAAAATGCTAAAAAAGGTTTTAAAAAATCCGACATGAAATAATTCTTGTGAGTGTAAAACAAAGTATAATTCCTAACAAATTGACAAAAGTTGCATAAAAACACATTTATTCGAACCACTTATGGAAGAGTGTGGGTCCAGTCACTTGTGCAACTAAGGGTTAAGTACAATTATCCTCCATACATTCTCCTCGCTTATCCAGGAGCAGGTCACAGTGGCAGCCGGCTATGCAAGGTATTCCAGACATCCCTCTCCCCAGCAACGTTTAACTGGGGTAGCCTGAGCCCAGTACAGTACATGGTCCAGTACAACAAAAGCCTCACTGCTGTTGCTTAACCACACCGTCTGCAGTCTGCCGAGGTGCTTCAGTTCTTGTAAGACTTCCCGCCTCAAGTGGATGACACGCAGTACATTGTAGTGCTTGAGTAGCAGCTTCACAAGCTTTGCTCTACCCTTCATGGCTGCACTTGTGTTATTGTAATTGCTCTATGTTGTGCAGAGGTCAAGGTTGTTTGAACTAAAAGCTTGGCCAGTATGGTGAAGGCGGCCTTTTCTTTGCCAACAAAGTAAGCTGTATTGAGGAAATACACTTTTTTTTTTTGCTTTTATTGCCACGTCCATTCTGTCAAAAGCTAACACAAGTGCTCCCCTTTCTGGGTGAGCTCTTACTTTTAGGATATCTTCAGCTGATTTGTGCGCAGTTGTGGCTGCATACTCTTTGATGCTCACTCTTACTTTCTCTCTGGTTGACCTGTGCATGCTGTTCCTCATGGCCTGAGCTGGACACAGTTTCATCATATTCAATGAATGAATTGCACTTTTTCCCACTTAAATGCTGTTTGTTATGGTTTTATACTTAGTTTATTTAAAGCATTTTGTAATCAGAAAACAGCTACACACACTTTTTGTTATCAAAGTACAATTATCTCACTAGTGTAGTCGAGAACAAAACTGGAATCGGCTAATAATAAAAAATATTAAGACTGAGTTTATTGATTTGACAAACAAAGCAGTGCAATAGCAAGACACCCAGAAGGCAAAATTTTAACAAAAAGTCAAACAGTACAGCCAAAACTAGCACGGTGGATTTATGGTAAAATCAAAACAAGATTGCAAGACAAAGATGCAAACAAATGGGGAGAAGATAAATGAGAATCAATAAAAGCATGACTAAAAATAAATACAAATGAAATACTTTTGTAATAATAAAAATAATAAGAGCATCCCATCATCTCTTTTATGTCTTACAGAGGTTTGCTAATAAATAAATAAGATGTGATATATACCAAACAATCCTAAACATCAAGGAATCAACTAATTAGACTCACTAATAAAAGACAACAATAGGAGTTGAGTTGGGAGACCAGACTGCAATAGACTCTAATTTCAAAATTTGCATCTTTAATAATGTTGCCTGCGTCATAGGTTTATTTATGCAAATTTTGTGACAGATGCTCTCAGTTACTACTCTCACTAGATCCTTTCCAGCTGATGTCTTGGTATTACAACCCGAGCAACTCACAACTTCTAATTAAAATCCAAAACAAATACAACTCTTACCTTTAATTACTTGATCAAAATTAAGTTGTTGTGTTTTTTCTTTATTTAATAGTTTTTGTTCTCTACTTCTCTTTTTCTCCACACAGTTCTTGCTTTTGGATTTCAAATGTACACTTGAAGCCCTATACAGGAGTTTTAGAGTGAGGCAAGTTTTATCCTTAAAAAAAAAAACATTTTAACCCCAGATCTGCTCTTCTGGCAGTTGAGTCTTTTCGTAGTTTATGCCTCATACATATATATATTTGGGGTCAACACAATTAATGGTTATTGAAGCTTCATTTGAACATCACTAACACATACACAACTCCTGCTTTGTTCCTTTTTATTTATTTTGCTACAGTGGTGAATCATAGATGATTGTCCTGCAATGCATCAAGTAGTAAAGTATTACTAGAATCATGGAGACATTTAAAAAACAAATTAAAAACAGCGAGCCAGTGGTGATGTGTGCAGGCCCCCTAAGCCAGAAACAGACAGAAACCCAAAATTTGAGGGGTGCTCCATTCTCATGCCCTGAAACAGTAAGCTGCCTTTGTGAATTTAGATGCTGCTCTGCTATGCACCTCCACACGCTGGCATCTCCCTGACATCAAAAAGACTGGCAGCCTTCCCACACTTCTCATGGCGCTCATCACATCGTCAAACACCTCAGTGAGCAAAGAGGAGAAAAAAGCTGCATGAAATCATCAGTGTGGCAGGTTATGATCCAGATTCAAGAAAAAAGGAAAAGTGGTTTGTCTCGGCTGAACTCGGAGTGCCTCATTATGTGGTTTATGGAGAGGGATTTGGACTGCATTACTAATATGCAATTTACTGTACGGTATATTCCACAGCCACTTTCACACGATTCTGCCCACAGGATGTTACTCTGTTGTGGAAAGAAAAAAAGCACCAAAATATTCAGACCAAATGGAAGCAAACAATTTGTTTTTCTATTTCATTTGTTGTGCTTTGATGTTTCTGCATTTAGCCATGACCACCTTTCACAGCCTCAGACCATCTACTGATTTTGAGCATTTCCTGCCCTCAATTAACCACACTGAATTATGTATAACTGAATTCTGAGAGACCTGATTTTTCCGGGAGGAGGAGGATAATGGTGGACTTCAGGTTTTTATTAATAAATACCGCACATCCTGTAATTAGGATTTGGTACCTGTGCAAATCTAATTTAGGCAAACACATGTACCTATTTCAAAACTTGGCATGTGCAGAAAAGAAGAAGAATTCAGTGCTTTGAATATTTTGACAGGGACATTGTGACTGCTACCAGATTTTAAATTGTGACTACAATTGTGTCTTTTGTTGATGTTGTTGTTTTTTACTTTGTTCAATTTGTTGTTGTGAGTACTATTCTACCAGAAACTCAGATTCTCTGTCTTTGACTGAATTGTCTATGAAAACAAATTAGTTTTTGGAGATTTATTTGCTAAGTAAAATTTTTTCTCAGCTTCACTAGAGTAATCCTTGGAAAAATGGCTTCCTCATAAGACATAGGTTCATAAAACATGGATTTGAAATGGAGTATTTAATGCATATCCCTGTCGGCTAGGGCTCTGTGGATTAAAAGCTAAATGAAATGAGTGACTATTGTCATTATTTCCAGGGTCATAATCATTTACCATTGAGGGAACCTTTTCTAATGTAAACTTTCTGCCACAAAAGTCTTAGTGGTGGTCTTAGGGTAATTTTTAGAAACATAAAAGCAAACTTTTTTGAAACAGAAATCCGAAATGATTTTAGTAATGTTATACAAAAGGTTAAGCTGTTATGTTTGACCAGGCCTATGGTCTATTTATGTTTTAATATTTGTTTTTTTAATGACATCAATGAATACATATCTTACTCGAATGAGTCCTAGATTCCAGTGCTAATTGAAAGTTTCTGTGCCTTGTTAAAAGATATCCAGCTATTCCACGTTTCTCCATTCATTTGCAGGAAATATTTTGCATTCACATATGGTCCCGTTGCACTTGATGATTGCGCCATTGCTCTCATCTGATAAGGGACAAGACATTGTCACCTGGACAAATCCTGAAACTGTTAGGTCTTTAAAATGTTAATGTGGCCAATATATTGCCAAATAAGAAAGTCTAATACTCTGTCATGGTTTCCAAGGATGCCACTATTCCCACTTACCTCCTCAGAGTCACCTGTACCTCCCCTGCCTGTAATGAATTGAGAGATGGTACAGTGTTTGACATTGACTGTACCTACCCAAAGCACTGACTTCTGCTGGGGTACGGCAGCACCATAAGGACAAACCACACACAGAACTGCAGTACAGTGTAATACTTGAATTGGCAGTGTTAATAATAACAATCGTTTAACAAAGCAAGTTTATGTCCCATTATGAATAATAGCAATTTGTTGAGTTTCTTACTATTTATGGTGACTGTTGCTAAGGATGATGTCAGACAGTGTGACAGTACATACATTTAATCAATATGCTGGGGAGGATAAAATTAATAAATAACTACTGCCCTATTTATAATTATTACTACGTCTATGTGTATAATCATAATGTTTATCATATCATGAATAATATTAGAATGATTAAAGGAGCTATTAAAAAAGATTAAATTAGCTGAAATACTGGTATTGAAAAAAAAATGATAAAACTACAGTCTGGTTTCATCTTGAGCCAAAATTCCTAGAAAAAAATATATTTAATGACTTTATGCAAGAATATACTTGCTTGTTATTATTATGCCATCTGGCTGATTTGGATAACTTTTAGTTCAGTGTTTTTTGATGATAAACGTGACGCGCACATCACCTCAAGGCTGAAAAGGACGAAGAAAAGTTTGGACCAAAAAAAAAAGGTTTTCTGTAACTGCACTGCGAGGACACTTTCATGGCCAACTGCCAGAAATAACAAGAGTGGAACTAGTTTGCGACTTGCCATCATTATAGTGAGACTAATTTTTAAGATTTGAAGGATCTATTTATCTCACTTCCCCATTTTTCTGCAGACTTTGTGCCGTCCTCTCCTGTCTCTTTTTCTCTCTCAGTGTGTTCTCTTCTCTCATCCTTCACCCTAACTATGCCTTCACAAGAGAATATGTCTTAGGCCAAAGAGAAACACAACACTGCTCTATCTGAGGAGACAGCAATGGGAACATGTCCAGGGAAAATGGGTGCAATTAGTGTCTCAGAGATGGTACAACAGCTGCAGGACAGCAACATTCTTCAGAGTTGTCCCCCAAAGCCTGAACACTACAAATCTAAGACACACTGTGGAAAGTATTAACTAGTAGTGCAATTGCTACACCAATACAATTACGTTGTGATTATGTAGAAGTACGTGGATAGCAGTGATAAACAACAGCTCAGGCACTTGTTAGCGCCATCATCCTTGAGCTGCTGACTATTCTCTCGGTGTGAAAAATGAAGTCAGCACTCGCTGTGACAGAATCCATTCCGTGTAGTTTTCTAAGAGGAAAATACTAGATGAACTTGCTACTTCGCAGACAGCAGGGAGACAGAAAATACAATGAACTGTGAAGCATGGCTTGAAATTAGATGGTGATTGTGAGCTGCCCTGGTCTGGAAAAGGTCTACACTGAGTTAAAAACAAGCTTAGATACAAGATACATTACGTTTTTTCATATCAGATTTTTGACTAATAATGTCAGGCATATAAAATTGATTTTAATAAGACAATACACATGTATTTAAAAGTTTAGTCCCATAACGGTTTTATGTTTTTTGGTGGCTCTAGGCTCAGTTTTAACACTACAATTAATTAAATTTGAAAAGCATGGTGCTTTTCACTTTCACAAGCAGTAATTGTGTCTTGCCAATTCCATAAAATTCCATATTTATTACATGTTCCCTTGATTTACCCTATTATTTCATATAACCAGTGCTTGAGGTCCATCCGGGCCTGCAGAAGTCAGCTCAAGGGATTCTTTGTGTAGAACATAAAAATGGTTCATGATGCATGTTATAGCAGAAAAGCAGCAGAAAGCTTCCCCCCTCAGCATAACAGGCTTCTTATTAGAAAGAAGAGATAATAAAAATGAAAAAAAACATTTGAATTATGGGACAATTTTGCCTCTCCCTCTGTGCAGTGGCATCAGATATTCCCACACAAGGGGCCCTGCTCTGGAGAGCAATGACAGATCAGTTAAGAATGCTGTTAAATATTGTATCATAAATTATTTTATTATTATTATCATTATTATTTTAGTTTTTAGCAACCACAAAAGCAATGGTCCGGCTTGGTCTAGTACTTTATTAACTAATTCATTAACTGGACGTCAATTGTCCCATTTGCTTTTCAATTAAACTGGCTGGTATAATGGCGGTGTCCTTCGGAAGTACTATAACTAATGAACCATAAGTTATATAATGCATTAGAACCTAATGAAATTTAACAGATGTAATGTATGATAACAGACAACATCAACATCAACAAGTGTGACATCTTGCAAAAAGATGGTGCACGCTTTTTATTTGAAATCTATCGTAAATTTTAATGCGACTGCAGTAAGTCACATCCGGTTCAGATATTCTCACCCGAATGGCTTTTATCAGTGTCAGCCTGGGTCAGAAAGAGGCCTGCTCCATGCTCTGTTATGTAAAAGATGTTGTTAGCGTATTAAATGGGCCGCTGCGTATTAAACATTTATTGTTAGACGCTGACCTCTAGTGGACGTAGTAATTATTACTAGAGTGAAGGAAGAAGTGAGAAGTGCAAGCATGCTCTATCTGTTTAGGCCTCTTCCTTCAATAGAGGTAGTGTGGTGGGCCTTAAAATTGTAAAACAAAAAAGTAACTTTAGAGGATATTTCCATATCATATTTGTACCATTTTTCTCCCAGTGTGCATGAGGTATTTAATTCAAATCATGATCTTGGTCCTAAACCTAACCACTTACTTAAATATCCTAATCCCAACACAGCATAGCTTTGGTGCCTAAACCTAAAATTTCAACCAGCCTTTAAAAGGGTTATTAAAAATCTTCTGCACATTCTAACAGGTGGAGCAGCCACCTCCAGAGATACAGCTGCATGCTGAAAAATTTACTCTAAATGCAAAGTCAGGACCAGGGCAACCTCAGCGGCCTCGTTGCCCTTCTGTCTTTCTTCGATGGCCTTCTGAAAATCATATTCCCCCCGGCCACTGTGGCCTCGGTGGCCCTCTTTAGGGATCGATACTGAAACCCAGTATTAAATGGGCTCCGGTGTTTGATTCCTAAAGACAGTAGTATTGATATATAGCTACAACTTTACCAATTCTTTAACGGTACTTTTTAAAACATTTTGGTCTAGAGCAGTGATACTTCAAATGTCACTTTTTAATACAGAATGTATTGAAAAAGCATTGACTGATTTTTAAAAGTGATTAATCTATTTAGGTGAAAACTAATTGTGGCCTAATGTCCGGGCTTGTGGCCTTTTTGCCCCTCATAAAAAATGCCCCACTGCAGGCCAAGTGCTTTTGCCCCTAAAATTCCAAAATCCCAGCCCTGGCCAGGACTATATGAACCAGAGGACTGGTTCTATGCAATCATGCCATCACTACAGAAAATAGTTCTTTCTGATTGTCTTGTAAGGAAAAATCACCCAACAGGACACTTCAAACAAAGATCCGGTCCACAGCTTGACAGCTTTCTAAATCTGGGCACAAGGTATATTTACCTGCAGGCAACCACATCTTTGACAAAATGCGGAACGTATTGAAGATGTTGAACAGAAATGCAGTATGGATAACTGCTGCCATGAAATCAAAGGTTGATTGTGAACCGGTAGTTGGTAACACCAGTAATTCAGCTTTGATACTGCTGCTGCAGAGATTGATCTGACCTTTTAGCAGATGTGTGATAGAGCATCAACAAAGAACTTTGGGTAAATTTCAGGAAAGAAAATCTTCCCCGCTGCTTCAATCAAAGATGCTGCAGCTCCATTTTTCCCCAATTGAAAACTTTTTCTGATGCTGTGTGCAGACTGGGGTACTATTATTGGGGTTTTTTTGCGGTTAAAATGAATTCCCGAGTTGCACTGGGAATTGTGACCTCCGTGTCAGAAACCACATGTGAAGACTGTGTGTTAAGGTTCAAAGAATTGTTCAAACATAGCATCGGCTTGTGGTACACAAAGTTCAAAGTAAATTGTTCCCAGTAGCTCTGATATTATAGTTGTGAGACGAGTCTCGCAGGACAGAGCACTGAAAGTAAGTGAGACGCAATGCAGCACAATAATAAACAAAAATGACATTGATGGAGTAGCAGCTTTGACTGAGTTGATGACACTGTACAGTGGGCGATCTGACAAATTTCCCCAATCAGCTAAGTCCTATCTCAGCAAGTAACTGATAGAGATGCACTGAACACACATGATAATTGATAAAACTGAAATGCTGAAATGGGTGATCTACCAGGGCCTTAAAAAAAAACTAAAAGTATCACATCAAGACTCTGTAAATGCCAGTATGTTGGACCAAAAAAGACAATAATCTTTTATGGAGATATGACATATGACATTATTAGGAGTTCTGAAATGATTCACACATTTAATAAAAGCAAATGTGTGGAAATGAGTAAAAATGTGTCCCCGGCAATGATAAAATGTACACTTTTAATTCTGCACTTACAATAGTTTACTAAATAAAACCTAAAAAAAACAATGTTTAACACTAATTTAATATTTAATATGAAGTAATAAAAATAAATAGCGTTTTTTTTTGTTTACTGTCATCCAACAAGATAATGAGACTATAACAATGTTCCAGAGCGAGACACCCAGACTGACATTAGACATTATGTGGTTATTTTGAAAAAGAAAAAAAAAACTGTTGTTTTTTTCTTTGAATTATAGAACTGAGTAGCCTCAATTTTGCCTCTCCCTCTGTGTACTAGCATCAGATATTCCCACACAAGGGGCCCTGCTCTTGGGAGCAATGACAAATCAGTTAAGAATGCTGTTAAATATTGTATCATAAATAATTTTACATTCACTACGTACATCACTATGTGGAAGTTTTTCTCCACTCTGTTGTTGTCTCTTTCTAGTGTTTCTTTGTAGTTGTTTTGCAGCATTTTGAGGATTCATGCATCACTTTGTGGATCTTTTGCATCCCTCTGTGGTTATTTTGCCTCCTTTATATGGTTGTTATGCACCATCATGTTGGTGTTTTGTGTCTCTTTACAGTAGTTATGTGGTTATTTTGCAGCACTTCATTGGGGTTATTTTACTTTGTGTTCATTTTGCATTGCTATGTGGTAGATATGCCTTTGCATCACTTTGTTGGTGTGCTGTGTCTCTTAGTAGTCGTTGTGTAACATGTAGTGGTGTTGCATCACTTTGTGGTCTTTACGCATCTCTTTGTGTTAATTTTGCATCCCATGATTTGTGATTGTTTTGCAGCACTTCCTGCTCCTTTGTGCTCTCTGCTACCCCTGGAAACAACCTTGGCCCTGCCTCCTTGGAGCGTACATTCATTGCAGTCTCAATTTAGCTTGACCCTTGCACAGAAAGTTTCTCAGATTCCATCAGTTGTGTTTGTGTACTTGCTGTGTGCCCTGAGGGGATTAGGGGGGAAGTGGCTCCGGCAGTGGAGTTGTGCATATGTCTCCAGTTGTGTAGACTGCTGGTGGCAAGGGGCACCATGAGCTACAAATTTTATCCATATTTATATTTATTTTGTAAGCCTATGCAGTACACTGAGCCAAAAGAACATTTGCATAATATTTTCAGGAGCTAGAAGGGTATATTGGCAGATGAGCTGGCAAAAGCTGAATGGGAGGAGCTGACACCCACTGGAACTGTGTCATCTACCCTTGATATATACATATTCAGTTATATTATGGTATAGAAAAACAAAAGCTCACGCATATTGGTGTTAATAAAGGTAAATGTATTGTAGATAAGCACCCAGTGCTCTATACATAAATGTTCCAGCTGTCACGGAGACTGGTTTGAATTTGACTGAGAAGACAATGACTAAGGAAATTCTAGACCCAGACAAGGGGCCTTGCGAATCTGTCTCAAAAACAGATTTTTCTAAATGTTCTAAATGTTATTTACCAAATAGGTTGTGGAGGAAATGTAATTGGATGGCCTGCCTGGATTATGTTCATTGGCCTCCGGTCCAGCAGGTCATTAGGGTTATTTGTGGAATACAAAACACAGGAAACCTCCCAAAATATAAGAAAAACAAAGTCTGGAAAAGATCACAGCATGTGGTGTCTAAAAAACCTTTCCAACAGCATAGTTTTAATATCAATACCAAACAGTGAACTAGTGCTAATGTTGAGTAATTTTAAGCATCTATTTGGCTACTGGCCATAATGTGAACATGCCAGGATGACTTGATGAAAGGATGAAATGATATGTGTAAAAATTGGGGAAATTTGTTTTCTGTTGGCAAGAAATATTCCCTCACCACTCAATGGAGCACATCATTACAACAATAAAAACAATAGAAAATCTTGGCACATTAGTTAGCTAAATTAATGTCACTTGCGAGAACAGCCTTTACATAATTTACACTCTCTTTGTGTTGCTGCAACTATAAGAAGTGTTGATGTATGAATATGATGTTCAACAAAAGTATTATTTCTACAAACTACCAGGTTGCTGTAACTCACACTGCAGGCCAGAAATGCCCAGAGGCATCGGACCTGCCTGTGGTAAACTGCATTGATGTCTGCATTTAATGTAATATCACAACCACAGTGATATAACACCACATACTGCGTTTTCAGGTTTGCAGAAGAGATACATATTATTTTCCTGATAAAAGACTAATTGTAAAGTGAAATGCCATAACAAAGTATTTCTATTGGTGATTACAAGAAGGTACCAGAATTCAGCTAAATGATCACACAGTCTAGACAACAAACCTATATGAATATCACAAAAAGTAAGTGTTAAAGTCCAACTATAACCAAAAGCAGAGGTTTTTTATTCATTGGTTTCATGATGGTGTCCCCAGCATTTACATGAAATTAACAGCGTACCATTCTACATAGGTAGAGCCAATCGTATCCTATTGTTTGCATTAGTGTTTTAATCATACAAAAATGAAAGTGTTAGGCTGCTAAGCAAAAGACTGGATAAATGAGCTGTACTGCACGAGTTGTGTGAGAGTTTGTAAATTTATATTTTGATGTAGTTTGCTGCTGTTCAATGCAGCCCGCATACCACCCCAACAGATACACTCTCACCCTTCTGGACACCCACGAAAGGGGCAGATGTTAGACTGCTGTTTATAGATTAAAACTCAGCATTTAACAACATAGACCTCTCAAAGCTTGCCTCCAAATTGTTCAACCTACACGTGTGCCCGTCCCTGTGCAAGTGAATCCACAATTTCCTGGTTGGCAGACCACAGGTGGTGCGTGTGGGGCATCACATGCCATCCTGCCTCACCCTCAACACTGGGGCGCCCCAGGGCTCTGTGCTGAACCTTCTGCTGTATTCTCTCTACACCCACGACTGCCAGGCCGTCTCAGACTCTACAGACATCAGAGTCAGGTTTTGCCGATGACACAGCAGTGGTGGGCCTAATCTCAAACAACAACGAGGCACCACTCTGAATCATCCACCTGGCAAACTGGTGTAGAGAGAATAACCTCGAGCTGAACAACTCCAAGACCAAGGAGCTCACTGTGGATTTCTCCAGGAAGCAGCAGAGGAGCTGTCTTCCACTCAGCATAAATGGGACCCAGGTGGAGAGAGTCGAGAGCTTCAAGCACCTCTGCATTCACATCTCCCAGGACCTGACATGGTCACACCACCTGAGCAGCCTGGTGAAGAAGGTCAACCAGCATCTTTTCAACCTCAGACAGCTGAGTGGTCTCAAGCCCCCCGTCAGGGTGCTCAAGAACCTCTACACTCATACTGTGGATGGAGAACACCACCAAGAGGGACCAACTGGCTCTGAGGAGGGTGGTTCACTCAGCTGAGCGGACCCTCAAAACCACCCTTCCCAATCTGCAGGACTTCTACATCAAGTGCTGCAGGTCAAGAGCCAAGAGGATTATCCAGGACCACACCTACCCCAGCAACTGCTGCCCTCAATTAAACAGTACCGGTTGATCAGGGCCAACACGGAGAGACTGAGGAGGAGTTTCTTTCAGTAGTCAGTAACATATCACACTCCCTGTCACAGTGCCATGGCACTATGGGAGGGGGCTCTTTTAGTTCTCAAAAACTAAAGACACCTTTCACTAAGCATTCTCTCAATGTTAAAACTTTTAGGCTCTGTCTAAAGAACTTTTTCCTGACCGTGTCCTGTGATTCTCCTTCTGAGTTTCTTGCTCCTCCTGCGTACTGTCTCTCCCTGCATGTCCAGATTGTTCATTTCTGCAGCTCCCGGGCTGCTTGGTTTTGGCGCAGCCGTGCTGTCTGCTTCTTTGTCTTCCCTGTGGCTCTGTCTATCTCCTCCAGGACCCCCAGTGCTCTCTGTCTCTCAGGTGTCCTTTCGTCTTCCCATAAAACTTCTTCCTTCATATCCACTGTCATATTGAGGCTGAGTCTCCCAACCTGTGTGTGCGCCTGGTCTGTATCTCTATCCCAGACTGCATACTAATGCATAGCAGGCCTTGAGTATGTACATATTCACAACGGGAATGTTAAGTATAAAAAAACTATTGTGTCTAAAAAGACTGGAATTTTGAGTGAGCTGTTAAGACACAAGCTATTTTCGTTGTTTAATTGCTATCTGTTTTGGGAGATGGCAGTAGCTCCCGTCTAGGGATGCATGATTTGAAAAAAATATATGTAGTTGTGATTATTTTGACAATGCAATTGCGATATGATTCATGAAATGCATTATCATTCTCATTTTCATATATAAAAGAATCAAGATTACAATGTGGTATTTTTGTTTGTGAGGATCTCTAGCAGGATCTCCTGTGATTTAGATGCAGTATAAGTCCATACTGCAATTTCATAAAATTTAGATTAATTGTCCAGCCCCAGCTGGATCTAAGTACACTTGGCTTGGGAACTGGAAGGGTTACCAACTCAATTCCCCATATGGACCAAGTATGTAGAGTGGACCGGAGAAGTGCCAGTTTGCCTGTAGATGAGCAAATATCACTTTGAGATGAGCTTACAGAGCTTTAGCATTTTTGTATGATTAGTGGCAGTACTGGAAAAATTAGACATTACATTATTCCTTCTGGAAATTGCAATTATGCCTCAGAAACCAAAAGTGGTGTTAATTTGTGAAGATTATCTTGCTAACCCAAAGGTGAGACTATCATTAACCTTTGTTTGTCACGGAGCTTATTTTCTGAAGTAGTCGATAAAATCCCATTGGCTTCTTATTTAGGAAACCAGGTTGATACTGACTTTCAGGTTGGGCTAAAAACACACAATCCCTCCAGCTTTCTATTGGTACTCAGCTCACCTGTTGCTGGTTTCCCCATCAGCCATGTGCTCTGCTGCCGGCCTCACCAGCTGCACCTCATCAGCCTGTTAGTCTCTGCAAAGTATATGCAGAGGAGTTCCCTTCTGGTTCTTGTTGAATTGTTTGAGTGGATTTGCCTGTCTACCTGTTTCTATCCATCTGGTATTCATACTTTCCTGAATATCTCAGTCCCCAGTGTCCACATTTGCATTATGCTCTGGGAAAGTAAACGCAAACAACTATAACTTCAGCCCATTTCTGTAATTTAGGCATTAAAAATACAATACATGAGCTAATCCATTATTTAGTTTGTAGAACACTGAATTTCTTAAATGCAAGCTCCGTGAGCAAGGTTATTAAATATTAATTTGTGCTACCACATTTTGTCATGGATGTCAAGTTAAAAAACTACTATCTGCATTGTATCCATGTCAGTAACCGTGGGGCAGAAAAACCCTATTAAGAATATGGGCTGTTAAATTTTCAATTCGTTTGGCTTCCTTCTGTAGTCATAGCTGCACTGCTCTCCTTATAGTGACAACCTAATTCATCAGCCTGGGAGCACAAAGAGACTGTGATTACATCATAGGCCAATGAAGATAACACAAAGACTTTGATGGGTCTGATATTGAGAAGTGATTACTGGCGGCATTAGTTATCACAGTCAGACCTGTGAGGCTTTTATTTATTTTTTCTGGTCAGTTCACTCGACTCATGTCCCCACAGGCTCCTCACCTTAAATGAACAAAAAGGAATATCAATCTGAAAGATTCTTTGGTCTGTTCTCTTGTTTTATGAGCCCAAAGAAATATGAATTTAATTTCATCCAAATCATATGTGAAAGGCATTACACAGGGATTATTTAAATAACTGTTTTTACAGCTAAAATAGAGAAAATATTCCAAATCTTTGTTTGTCAGAAGGTCATCAAATAACTAGTTTTCAGATAATTTTGCATTAAAGGGCTAGAACAGGAGTGCCCAACCCCAGTCCTCAAGGGCCACTATCCTGCATGTTTTACATGTTTCCCTTTTCCAACACACCTGATTCAAATGAACAGCTCATCATCAAGCTCTGTAGAAGCCTGGTAACAATCATGATCATTTGAATCAGGTGTGTTGGAAGAGGGAAGCACCTAAAACATGCAGGATAGTGGACCTCGAGGACCAGGATTGAACACCCCTGGGCTAGAACAAAGCATAAACTTCCAGGCCAGAAAAGTCAAAGATCTATTACATCAGTAAACATTCTCAGGGCACACTGTATACTATATAATAGAATGCAGAGATTTGGAATTTCTTCCAACACATTTTTCCCACCAAAACAGCATTGTTAAATATTTAGAATAGGATTCTTGTGGGCACTCCACTTTTCAACTGGATTTCACACACTTTGATATTGTGGACCTGAGATATATATTTTAGCTGTAATAATTTCACAGGTTTTTTAATTGTTGCCTTTTTCCTGTTTGGTACAGTAACATGGTATTTTTGTTTACCTTTCCAAAAACCTGGAGATCACGACTCTCACTCACTTTGCATTGTACATAAGTCATCCTTGTCACAAAGCACTTTTGTTCCTTGACAAGATTTAGGTATTCTATAAAAATCTGTTCTGAATTGTGCAGCCTTTGTGGAGACTACTCTAAATGTACCGTCATGCTTCCAGGAATGGGAAAAAGTTGATGTGAAAGTGAAGATATAGTGGTTGCTGGGGAAATTATACATACTTTGTAGATATGTGTATATATCTATGAATGGAACATTTGTGTTCTTTTCACTGAAATAAATATGTCATTTTTGAGATTACACCATTTCATTTCACTTTGGAAAAAAAAATCAATATATTTAAGTTGGTTTTGATAACAGTATTGTATTTTTTGTTTTTCAAACCGAAAGCACCTATCCGAGGTGAAAGCATAAGTCATTGTGAAAAATAATGTTTGCAGGTTTGGTCTATGATGCCCAACCACAAAAGCAAGAAAGAACAGCTGTGCCTGTTACTCTATTAATTCCAGAGATTGCTTGTGCAAACGGTGTGAAGAAATATGTTGAAAAGGCTATTACAGCAGTGTTTTCCAAACTTATCAAAATGGCAGGAAATGATTGAATATTAGCCCATTCAAGTGAGTCCCTTTGTTCAGCCGTGTGCACTGGTGTACAGCTTTGTCTGACTTATTAGCTTTTTAATACTGTGCATAAATCCATTTACAGAGGCTGTGAATGTATGGTGTGCGTATGTGTGTATGAGCAATTCCAGACCCCTTTTACCTCTGCTGGGTCTGAGAGTGTTAGGTCTATTTCTTTTATACATATTGTAACCTTTAATTTTTCATGCTCTGTCACCTGAGTCAGCTATAGAAATCTAAAGTTTAGAAATCCAGCCCAGAATCCCAAGAATACCTATCATATTGTATGGAACACAGGTCAGGTACCAACATTAAATGCCAATGCAGGAAGTAGTATGCATCCCAGGTGGTTGGCATTTTGTCACAGACTATCATGGCCTTACCCTAAATAATTACCTCCGCCAAGGAGGTTACGTAGGTAAAAAAGACAATAAGCAACAAGTTAACTTGTACTTGCAAACAATGAGTCATTAAATCATTAGTTTGTGCTTCCCTTGATTGTAAAGATTGTATAAAAAACTGTAAATTAAGCAGTTGACTAAAGTAATTGTGTTGTAATAAGGAGGGATATTTCAAATCATTACCACAATAGTAAGGTAATTCTTGTGTATGAGGACTGAAATTCTAAAACTTTCATCATTCAAGAGAAGTCAATACTTGTGTATATCTATACTATATGTACTGAGTTTTGGATGCTACTACTTGTTCCATCATAATAGATGTTTATTTTTGCTAATTTAATCATAGATATTTTTTTTGCTTCTGTATTAGTTGACCTGACAATTGCTTGAGAGACACTTTAACTTATTGACAATGTCTAGACAATAATTGTCCAGCTTACAGCTGAGACATTAAACCCATGGCAACCTGAATTGAGGAACTAATCGTGGTATTAATAAGATGTGATGTTGGCTGCTTTTACATCGTTAAATAACGAACAATCTGTTGAGCGGACTAGAATCCTTGTCACAAGTCCCTTCCTCCTGCTATTTACTTATTCAAGATCCTCACACATTAACAGCAGTTGTGATATATTTCCTGACTCACTGATTTTAGAGCGTGAAGCCTCAGTGAAAACTAGGCCTTGTAACTGGGCCAACTCTGTCAGTTTTTTACACTCAGGGCTGTTAGGATTGCATGTCTGTTGTTCTTGAGGTTAAGTTGCAACTGAATCTCAATAAATGAGTTGTTTAAATTTAGATAAGATGTCTTTTCCCAGAACTGTCAGTAAAGCAAATGTTGATCCTTTTTTAACATTAACTTATCCACTGCCTATATCTGTCTTCCTGTTGAAGAGTACATAAGGATGTATTAGGCTCTGAGTCTGCTCATGGTTCAAATAAGTAATTAGAGTTCTGGGGAATACCAAAAAGTCGGGGTATGCTAGATCCTAGAAAAAGTGTTCATGTTATTTGAAACCAGATTTATTATATTATTATCTAATCTTTTTCCAACAAAAAAGGCGAAACATTAGGCTGTCAGATTCCATCACTTTCATTTCTGAGAATGATGGAATAGGGGGGTTATTGATTCAGATTTGGAACCTAGCAATGAAAATATTATAATACTATAGATCACAAAACTAATTACATTACTGATGTATTATATGTAGATGAGTGCTATTTGCACTCCTACATTCATGAGACCCATAGACTGCGTTAATGAAGGGAACATTGCCCTGGTTTTGTCACCCATTGGTTAATGGATTACACCTTTGAGGTCTTGAGTTTGGAATTTTTGAAAATCTCAATATTTTGCAGCCAGAAGTAACCATATTTGATCAAGCGGGTGTTTACCAGCTCAACTTTAAATTGCAAACTTCATTCATCTTAACTGGGATACTAATTAGCATGCTAATCATGACTAGCAACAGGTCTAAATCTGTATCATGATCAGGTTGCTGTTATCGAAACTTGTCTTATGCACTACAGAAAACTTTTAACTAGTGATTGAGACCATTACCTCATAAGGAAAATGTTTACCGAGGTAAAGATTAAGAGACAGGCAGAATCATTTTCTCATATACTTCTATACAATAAGATTTTTTTTTTAAGCCAGTGGAGATGCCCTTTGCTGATCATTAAAAGAAAGCAGGTTGAAGATATCTTTCAGACCTAGAAGCTATGCCACTATACATTCCATGATCAGACAGTGAACTGGAGCCTGACCAATATGGTAAAAATATAGCTAAGTCTGAAAGTATGACTCTTTCTTTACCAATTGATCTACGTTCCTGCCCGACAAGTTCCTTCACAGGGTGTCTGGGGCTCACCCCCAGGGACAGGGTGAGAAGCTTAGACATCCAGAGGGACCTCTGAATTGTGAACCGCTGCTCTAGATGTGCTGCAAAGAGACATATGAAGCAGTTGGATATGACTCCAGGATGTCTTCCTATGGAGGTATTTCAGGCATGTCCAACTGGGAAAAAACCCCAGGGCAGACCGAGAACAAGCTTGAGGGATTATATTCTTGGGAGCGCCCTGGGATTCCCCAGGAGGAGCTGAAGGATGAGGCTGGGGAGGAGGACTTGTGCTTAGCCTGCTACCCTCATGACCTGGACCCAGATAGGCAGAAAAAATAATAGTACTTTTCAGAGATGCATGTAATAATGATTTATGAGAATATACAGTATAAAGAAGAAAGGAATCCATCATACTTGTCTATTTCATTCCCATGAATGAAAGTAATTCCAACGCACATTCATAAATATTTCAATTAAAGGAAACTGTGAGAACAAAGCCACAACTAACCTATGACCAGAATTCACAGCTGTTAGATCATGTTTATGCTGTTGTTATGTTGCTGTCATCCTGAATTTCAGCTCCAGCTGGTGTCAAGTCACAGCAAGACACAGTATGACACTCTTGATTAAGGACTTAATTGTTAATGTCAAGTTAAAATGTTAAAATCCTCTGAGCGACTACCTCAAGGAATGACTCACTCTACAGTAATGTTATCCTGCCAATTCACGGTCATTCAATTCCATTACATGACGAGCATGTGTGTTTGTGTGTTGTCGGGTGAGTGGCTACATAGTTTATACTTGTACAAAGAATTCAGATTTAGTCCATTGCTGATAGATAATTACTCCTTTGGTGATTACATTATTCAGCAGGATTAGTCATCTGTTGATAGTGTTTATCATCTGTTTATCCGGATTAATTCTGGACAAGAATGATACCTAATCACATATTTTTATCAAAAGAGTTCATGAATGGGAGTGACTCACAGGGTTTCTTCCTTGGCTCCCTAGATGACACATTTTGGAGATTTCCACTCTGTAAAAGCACAAGCATCAGGCGCTTTTGTACAGCCACTTGTCACTTCCTCCGCTTCCTTCGTCTTTCATAAGAGGCAGGTATCTGGGCCATGCAGTAGCACCTCAGGGAAAAGATATCTGTCCCTCAGCACCCAAGCCATGTGTGGTGGTATTATTCTGCTGTGGCCTTTTCATCTCTGGCCTCCCATGGGCAGTTCTTCCTGGATAGTACAGATTGGTGGCAGCGAGGGCCAACAAACCTTATCACCTTTTCCTATCATCTGCCCTGCAGTTGACTGTTTGCCCCTTGGAGGATCTTTATCAGAAGTGGCAGCACAGCAGCATGTTCGTGGAGCGGATGTTTGAGCAGTCCTTTTCTGAGAGCAGACAGTGTGATAATGCCAATGATTACAAAGAGGATATGTGTATAAATACAGGGTTTTGGTCAAGCAAGCCATGGCTACTGAATTAATCAGATGTAGGTTTTGATTTAGTCATTCTAATTTGTCTAGTGTGGTGCTCATTGGAGAAATGGCTCACCAATTAGAGCTTTGCAGGCAAGATGAATGGGCACCAACTTTCTACATAGCTAGTTCCCTACGCAGCTACATCCATTAAATATGACAGAAAAATGGCATATTGAACCACTCAAGTCAACTAAAAATTACATAAGCAGGACAAATATACAAGTCAGTACTTATTAGTTAACCACCTAACTAAACAGATATCAGCTAACATAAACACAATGTCAAGTTAAATTAATAACATAAAATGGCGAAAAAAAAATGTTTATTAAGGCAAGGGCCTTCTGTTAATAAGACTGCTGGAGATAACAGAGCAGTCAAATCATATTCTCATACTTCAGGGCTAACCAGCCAGGACCATTTAAATGAGGAACTAATAAGCAGCATATAGGTCATGTTAGTTTGACATAAAACCTATATAAGCGCTATGACTGTTCATTCCAGGGGTTTGTCTTATAGAAGAAGCATATGCATTAATGCCTGAGACTCCGAAACACCCCTTAAAAGTAGTATCAATTTTCAATTTATTCAGTTCAGTTTTATTTATATAGCCCTGAGTCACAAATCACAGATTTTCCTCTGGGGGCTTTACAGACTGTACAGGATATGACCCCTACGTTTTTTTGATTCAAGCCTTTTGTCCCCACTATTTAAACAATGTAGGTTTGTGTGTAACAGGTGCTAGATAGTAAAACTATGGTCCCCACTATGAGAACTCTACATGTATTAATGTGACAGATGGTAGATTCAGCAAGGTTGTGGGTGACAGAACACACAGGTGCTCAGCTGAACACCTTTGATGCAGCACCAGTTAGGTCCACCCACATAGCACAGAGGCGCAGTAGAGAGCAAAAAAGCGACACACCATATGATTTGTTATTTCTTGTCCTTCCATCTTATTTCCCTGTCTATTAGTTTGTAGTGACAGGCTGATGATGTTGTACAGGGCAGCATCCAGATCCACGGGAAAATAGCCTGCTTGACAAAGACCATCTGGCATCCCATCATTATTCAGAACAAGCCTCAGGACAGAGCCTGCCGGTCTCTGTAAAACTGAGTAGTATGAAATCCTATGACAAAACCACGCAACATGCTTTAGTTATTGGGAATGATAATACCCATTACTACAAACAACAGCAAATGTAGATAAGCCCAAGTGCCATCTTTTTGACATTCAACCATCACATCTTCTATCTACTCAAAAGAACACTGGAGATTCAAGATTACAATTACACTGACCGATTCCAGCACCCCACGTCAATAAAAAAGAAAAAAACATGCTTTTGTAATATTGTCATTTTCCAGCTCTTGCAGCAGATTCAGTTTCAATTCCCAGGTCGATGAATACAGATGTTTTGTCAGGCCCTCAGCATCTGATACCAACACACAAGGCATCCTTAAGGGTCTATATGAGGCACACCAGGCTCAAGGACAGAAGCAGTGGCGTGCACAGACTTTTTTAAGGGCAGGGGCGAAAAGAAAAAAAAGGGCACATCAGTGCGTTCTCGCCACTGAAGAGGGCAATTATCCACATTTTTGCCCCCCAAAAGGACAGTTAAGGCAAATCTTGCCTCCCGAGAGGATAGTTTAAGCGAATTTTTGCCATTTTTGCCTCCCAAGAGGGCACTTTAGAGCGTGTTTTTCAACAATTGGGCCACAAGGGGGGGGCGATTGCCCCCTCTGCCCAACAAGACATATGTTGCCTAAATGTAAAGCATGTGATGTAAATTGTAAATATACGCTCTTAAGGCTACTTTATTTAATAAAGATAAGCACAGTATCTATTTATACTCTATATACTATACATTATGTGCATAGTTATCATGTATGAAACACTCTCACTGTCATAATTACATCGTTCTTTTACACCATTAAGAACAAGCTAGAGCAGTCATTAACTTTGTCCATCCATTTTTATTCTCAGCACTTTTTCCTTTAATTCAGGTTAATTTTAATTTGGGTGGTACTTTGCACTATGTTTCCAAAATTCTCTGTTGCATAGCAACAAGAATGACCTCATGCTGCTTGCGTTCTTTGATTTCTTGCTCTCTCACTTTCTTGTAACATTTGCAGCTGTGCTTTGCATTTGAGCTGGAGTAAAAAGCCCATACGATCACAGCCTTATAGTCGACAGACTCACAAAGAGGCACTAGGAGGGCAGAAAAGAAACTTCTGTTTGAAGGCAGCGTGTTTCCGTCATTATCCAGTGTTATCTGTGAGGAGACATCTAACATTGGATTGTGATACAGTGATACTGAAAGAAAGTTTGTTGTGAGGTGGTTTGCAAACTGCCATCTGTTATATCTTAGTTTATAATTACACTCTGGAGGTTGCTCGGTAATTTTAAGGGTGTCATTGGCAGTCAAGATTATATTACATGACCTACCAATCACATTCAAATTGAATTTGAGGATAGACATGTGGAGAAATCACAGCATGGTGTTTTAACAAGCAGATTAATATTAAAACCAATGAAAGCCTATCAATTCAATTAGACCAACTGTTAGAATGCAGGTTGCAAGTGAGAGATTAAAGCACAATCGATGGTCTCCTTCCTGTGTCCTTTTTACACAGACAGGTTAATGGTGTTCTGAGGGAGACTTTAGCATTAGTCCCCTCGTTAAAGACTGACCCACACTGATTTATCTTAAGTGTGAGTGAGGTTGACGAAGCAGCGAGATTTAGAAAAGGATTAATCACTCGGTCAATAGTGTTTTGAACTGGGGGGTGAGTCTGAGCCAAACCAACCAGAGTTTGGACCCAAATTCTAAGGATCTCCTCTGTCCGAGCAGCAGGGTTTTAGAGAAATACATTTTGGGCTGAACATTTTACATACCATGAACCTTTCTCAAACATTAATCAATCCTTCTTTTCATTATTAACCCAAAACTTGCAACCCATGGGCTCTAGATCTGAGGATGATTAAGCTCACAACATATTTTTATTGTATTTCACTGTTTTGTTACATTATATTGCAAATGAAAAATGTTTTGACTTTGACCATTGAACGACGTGGCACGAACACTTTCTCAATTTAAGGACAGTGCAATCTCAGAACTCATCTACCAACTGCCTGATGACAATTTAGCCAATATTTCTGTCATTACGGTGTAGACAGCAGATATCTATCCAGGCAAATACTTCCTCTTCCATACATGTTTGCAGACATATTAGCAACTTGAGATCAATAAAGGCCAAATAGTCATTAGATGACAGCCAGTGTGTCCTGAGATAGCATTTTGGCCATTGCCTTCCACCTAGTTTGCTCTCCACACAAACTGTAATCTGACCTGTAGTCAACCAAATCCCACTTGAAACATAATTGGTCGGACTACAAATGGACTACAAACAGAAACCACAAAAGTTCTAATACCAAAATCTTGTCATAATGACTACAGGTTCTGAATTCATGATTTATTGTTTTGAATTTGCCGTCCAGGACCTTATGTGTGTGTATTTAATAAAGTTAAAGTAAAACTTGTCTATACTCACTTTGCACTTTTGGTGAGTTCACAAGTAAGGTGTTCTCATTACTCTAGAGTGGAATTCAACATCAATGAAAAGTGGTAACCTTTAGACTGAGAGGCAGGGAAATGACATGATTGCACTTAATTAAGACGGGTGCTATTGTATCCCAGTTTGCAGTGTGCATGGTAGATCTGAGATTAAAAAAAACAGCTGAGAAGCCAGAGATGAAATCTAACAGAGCCTACTTTGATCAGGGAACACAGGCATTGTGTAGCAGGCCAGCCATTCGCTTCACCCACCCTTTTTTATCTCT
The DNA here is from genome assembly GCA_903364295.1 of Serranus cabrilla. NCBI lineage: Eukaryota > Metazoa > Chordata > Actinopteri > Perciformes > Serranidae > Serranus > Serranus cabrilla. Next base: position 527,446 of record CAFUXE010000303.1, on the reverse strand, counting down.
GCTGTGCGTGGGAGGAAGAACAGGGTTGTGCTTGCCTGAACCTTGTGCTGAGAGACATGAATGTTGAAAATATTCGCTGTACGAGACAAATTGTCAAGTATGAAGCGGGCACGCACAGCACACCATAGGCACCAATTTGGGAGATGTCTAAAGTAGATGATTGAATTTGGTTGGTCTTTTAAAGCTGCCCTAATCTATTATTTTATATTAACAATGGATCATGGGACTATGTGTAATGTTAGAGGGCTGCTCAAAGTGATGAACTCAGAGAATTATCACCCTACTTTGCAGTTCCACTCAGCTCTATGGAGCGTTTTAATGTCTCTCAGCTCATTGTTTTGGTTTTATGGCTCACATCTTGACTGGCTCCACTCTCATCAACCTCATTTCCAGCCATAGCAGGCAGCTGTTTTCAACTAAAAAAGCTCCCTGTACAGTTCCTTCCCAGCACCCGACATCTAACAGATGAAGTTAGCTATTTGCTGGTGAACGTACGGGAACCCTTAGCAGCAAAAGAGCCATATATTTTACTCATGAGTTAGTAACAGAGCTAAAAGGACAGTGAATATTGGATTTAATATTCATCATGTGGCCAGAAATATGACTCCAAATGCTATGATGCTCTATCCCTTCCATGTAAAATTAGGCAACTCTTTGCAAACATGCCAGCCATTGCAATATGCCAATATGCAGTCTCCAGTTAGCCAAATTCCAGTATTCACTCACCCAGTTCAACAAACAAAATGATCTAGACCAAAAGTGGGCGTGGTTTATCCTGGAAATCAGCACATTTTGACTTTTCTACGTTGATATTCAATGGCAATGTAACTGGTGTATCTTTATTTGAGCAGTGATTTATTATTGGCATGCCATGCATCTATTCATATTTCCAATGTTTGTTTTTTTTTATGGGAAATTAACACAAAGACTCAAGGTGCAGGTTTATTTTACACATGCCACTAACACTTGTCTCCAAGTTGAAAGATTTGTGTTTGTTTGACCCATCCATCACCCTCCAGCCCTCCCTATGTGGACTTTGTCAGTAATTATAGTCCATATATTGTGACTTCTGCCTGTCCTTTTACTTTCTGTAGCATCACTTCCATCTGTGTGTCCCTCATTTCTACCATGGTCATTAGAGGGCGGCACTTACTACAAACATAAATTTGTTTAATAAAAATCTGCTGTACAAACAACCCGTGGCGTAATTTTTTGGGAAAGGACAGTCTCAAAATACAGCACAAAAATCACAGCATAACATGAGAAAAAACTCCAGCCATCAAATTAATTTATCAACAGTAAAAAAAACATCATCATCACCTCACATGACCCTGTCATTTAATTTTATGAAACGCTCATCATTAGTTGCATGCAAGAAGCCATTTCTCAATCTGTTTGAGCTTCATCTCTGTGGAGTTGGAGCTTCTCTCTTCTGAAGAGGACACTCATAATATATATTTTAGACCTTTGAAATCATTCTCTTGGTTAAAATGTGAGTCAGTTCAGGCAGTTTAACACTGATGATCCTCTTGGCCTCTTTTACTGTTACACAACCTGAAGTTTCCAAACAATGTTGTGATTTTTTTTTCTACCAGGGAGTTGTTAACCCCTGTAGACTTCATAGGAGTAATGGTTGTTCTTCTGAAATTGGCACATGCACATTTATTTTTCATTATATTAAGCTGTAACAATGAATAAATGAAGTACAAATCAATATAAATACAAATAAGTCAGTGCAAATAGACTGTATTTAGATCTCCAGGCTGCACTGTGGAGCCTGTGTAATCAACTGCCAGAGGACTATAACTTGAACTTTTACTGCTTCTATTCATGCTAACATCCCTGCCAGAGGTTTTTATTTTCAAAGTTAAATGCTGATTCACTAACAAGTCATTATGGAAAGTGAAACTGTGGAACTGTGGAAGTGGAAATGTAATAATTACTGCAATTCCTTATTCTAGTCTCTTCTTATTCTTTTAGTATAAGTATAAGGTCAAGTTTGTGGAGGTAAAAAGCCACTTCTTTAAAAAGTTGCATGAAATATCTCTAGCCCCAATGTCAAGCCCCACCTGGCCCCTTTCTTCACTTGGGTTACCAAGCAGGTGTTCCTGAGTTGTGCCAGTGAGGGAAAATGGGGTTGCCCTGTCCTCAACCTGGAGCTGTGAATGATGGATGTTTTAAAGGAAAGGGCAAAGGTCAATGCTGAAGCAGGTCACAGAAGAAGATCAAAGTAATTCTGGTTAACCACACAGTTTTGCTTTTCATCATTTTACTCTCTTCAACTCTCCAAGTGAAATATGAGGACTTTCCTGGATAGATGTCTGTCTCTTTTCCTTGCTCCCACTCTCTCAATCTCCTTCACACACTCACTCACTCTCCAAACACACACACACAAGCTCAAGATTGATATAATAAAGAATTGTCATACAATATATTAGTGTTCTCTCTGTCCCGAGGGTATTTGGGTGTAATACTGCCCATGGTGCATTACATCCTGCTAAGTTGAATTTAAAAAAAGAGATAAATTAACATTTGTGCTGGAGGACTTCCACCCCCAGGTGGTCGTGGTGTATTCCAGATATGATGTTACTTCTGTTGTGATTTACCGCACCGCTGTTGGTCCCTGTCCCAGTCCCTGGCTTTGTCTTTTGTTTTAATGATTGTGTGTAGCCCAACCCTTTCAACTATATTCTGAATAGTGTTCTGTAGTAATGAATCTGTGTTAAGCTGTTGTAACAGTGATGTTTGGACCAGATTCACAAAGCCTCTCTTAGGATGAAGATGTTTAAATGAAACACTTTTTTGAAAATGCTTGCCACATCTGTAGGACTAGCAGGCTGTATTAACAAGGATGGCATAAAACTAATGAGAAATCTCAATTTCTCTAACATCTGTATCCTTTGACGTTCCTGGTTCTGGATGTCCTTGGCAACTGTCAATACACACTCACAAGCCACTTTATTAGCTAGCAGGGTGTTCCTTCTAAAGTGGTGGTGTGGTTTTGTGCTGCTGTAGCCCATCTGTTTCAAAGTTGGACTTGTTGTGATGGTCTTCTCTATCTCTACTCTATCCATTGGTTGTAACCAGCGGTTATTTAAGTCACTGTCGTCTTTCTATCATCTCGAACCAGTCTGGCTATTCTCCTCTGACCTCTCACCAACACGGCACTTTTACCCTTTAACCTCAGAGATTGAGGTTGTGCGTGAAAATCCCAGTAGATCAGTCCAGCCCATCAGGCACCAACAACTGTGCCAAGTTCAAGGTTACTTAAATCACCTTCCTTCTCCATTCTGATGCACGTTTTGAACTTCAGCAGGTCATCTTTACCATGTCTACATGCCTAAATGCATTTCGTTCCTGTCATGTCATTGGCTGATTAGATATTTGCATTCATGAGCAGTTGAACAGGTTTACCTAATAAAGTAGCCGGCGAATGTGCAGTCAACACAGACCACTGACCTCAGCAGGATAGTGTGTATCCAGTCTAGTCTTTTAAAATAAAGCAATGAAGCCTCAATCAGATTCTTCAGTTCATCCCTGTATTCCTTCCATTCATCATCATTTCCATTTTTTACATCATTGGTATTTGAAATTATTGATAAATGCTAAAATACTATTAAATGATGATAATTTCCATTTTTGTAGTAATTAGCATATTCAATCATTGATAAATGCTTAAAACATAATCATCTGATTTCCCAAGTGGTCCAAAGAATGTAGTTAAGTGGAAAAACAACAACACCAAAGAAAATGAGACAGATTGAGTTCAAGCAACTAAGGTAGGACAACCACATTAAACTGTAAATGTCACTGGTTTACTGTTAACATTGTAATAAAATAATATCTTCCATAATCCTCACATCCATGTGTTAATCTTTCCATTGTATGTGGGCCTGTAGAAATTACAAAAAAATGAAAAAAATTACATTATTATTTAACAACATGTAATTATCATTTTCTAGTAAAAGTCATTTATAAAACTATTGGGATAGCATTGGCACAAATAGGCATATATGAACTCATAGTGACTTACAGCTGTACTCAAGATTGTTGAATGAATGTTAATTGCCACCACATAGTGAGTAAGCTGCACATATGTCTTTCTGGCTGTAAAACATCAACGATCAATGCGTTCCAATCACTAAAAAAGAGGAGTTGGTCCTATCATCAGCAGAACAGACTCACTTGTACAATCACAGTGGCTGTTAAAAGCCTTCACTTTGAGTGGTTTCCCATTGTTGAGGGGGAGGACAGCTTTATGGTATACAAATGTTATATCATGAGTCACTGTCGTTCTGTAAGTAACCATATACACACAGAACAGTACTGCATCTTTTTGTATTATGAATCATGTGTCACTGGCAATATGCCTCAAAACAGATAATAAAAGATTAAGATGATAACGTCAGTATTTTGTCTTTAAATTTGAATCAGGTCCTCAAGCCTGTGACCTAAACGTGACTGTATCATGAAGCCCAAATCCTAATTCATGTCAGCATTGCCATGTCAGTGAGCAATGAAGACTGTAGGACGGATGTGACATCCCTTGTCATTCTTACACTGTGCAGGCATGTCTGTCTGACACAGCTGTCAGGTCAGATTGGTATGTGGGTTATATTCTGGGACAAATATGACCAACAACTTTGACATACACATAAATTTCCTATGAATGCCCCTTTGTGTAAATGTAGCCGTAACAAATCGAACATTTGAAAATGATTGATGTGGAGTTGGATGAAAATAAAAATTAAAGATTACTGATAGCTGTTGACAATAGGAATTAAAGTGGCTGACTGTGGTGCCAGGTGCGAGGCAATAAACACCACAGAGGGACAGTGCAGACAGCGTGTGTCACGGTTGCATACTCTTGCTTGTACAACTGCTCTCGATGTTCCATCTCTCTTGAGATTTACACACTCCAGCTCCACTCTTAATGAGAGTGCTAATCATCCAATGCACTGGACCAGTCAGACAATACTTTATCTATCCTCAGGGTACAGACGTGAAAATAATGATTCATTAACTCAGGTGAAGGAGGGTATGTGATTAAATCAATATTTTTATTCAGCCACCCTCCATCTCAACCCTCCATTTAGGAGCATGAAGGCCATTTCTTGTGTTTCGTTCTTGTCCTTGTCATCAAGGATAATTACTGATATGTCAAACCAAAAGTTGCCCTTTCATAGAGTTTTCACAATTTTTGTTAATTATAATATTAACATCAAATAATAATAATCATTATTATGCTTTCTATTAGCTGGAGATGATCCCTAACTGGGACTTGAAATGCAGGACTGATATCAATGCTGACTACCATGATATGAGTCACTTTTCTCTTCCAAGCTACATCTGCAGAGAACCCTTTTTTTAATTTAAGTGGTTGCCATTGGTTACATTTACTGTACTAATAAGCCCCTTTCAGACATTGAACATGTAACAATGCTTGCTTCAAATATAATTGAAAAAACAATCTCTTGGGTTTTGAGACATTAGTTTTAATTAAGTTTGTTTCATAATGGTTGTAGAGCAAAATTACAGGATGGTAATAGAACTGCAGGGCTCATGCGATATTTGGCACCTGGTGCATGAAAGGGTGCTGGAGAACAGTGGCAGTTGAATTATGGGTCGGAGATTCTCCATTTTATCACAGGCTGTATCAGTGATGGCTTTTATAACTTATTTTGCAGCCTAATTAATGACTGTCGTGAGCACTTCCCACTTCTTACTTCCTACTGATCCCCCTATAAATTTCCTCATCACTTTAATCATCTACTAGATAGACCATGACATTTTGCTGCCTATTTTACACATTCCAAGCATATAGTTAAAAATGGAAATATATTAGGGTCTAATTCTCATTTCAATATATTTGTCAGTGTGGGAAAGCAACCATGTCAAAGAAAATTAAAGCAGAAATAATATTTTACCAAAGTCTTTTTCATTCACAAATTCTTACTGATCTCCATATTTGACCAATGACCTGGGTCTGTGAGTGGCTAAAAAGGTTGATTCTTTGATGCTATTGCTTATACATGATACTGCAATTCTTATTTTAAGACCCACAGTTATTCACCACCAGCCAGGGATCACCAAAGTAATTTGCAATTACATATTACCTGTCAGTTCATTTCCGCTTGCCAATAGAAACTGATTACCATAGAATGAATAGACCTACAACCAACCAGAGCAACTGAACGTGGAAAAAAATGGAAGCCTGGGCACAAACTGACTCAAAAGCTACACTGCACTAAAATATGTTTATGACAACATTTGAGGTGAGAAATAGGCAACATAGTAACAGAATCTTGATCTATATTTGATCAGCGCTCCCTGGTGTGACAGTTTGATCTGAGTTCCATGAGTGTGTTGAACATCAATCATCCTATCAACCCTGCCATATATGAGATGAAAAAATGGCCACTGGACAGTCTGTCTGAATGTAAGAGTTACCAGGCACATCTGCTAGACCAAATACCACATGAGCTTGGTAGATTACGGGTTTCAGGCTGAAGCACCAACATTAGCACCAGGACTTTTAAGTTTAAAGATTTTGCAGGATAATTATACTAAAAATAGTTGGCTTGGATGGAAGTTTAAGATGTGTAATCTCCACAGAGACACATGTCATCACTTTTTCCATAACACATGGTAACCTTTTGACATCAGTTAACACATAGTTAACTTCTTGAATTCACATAAAACGACTTTGTTGGAGTTAGGTGAAAGTTGTGGTTTAGGTCAATCAAAGTAAATTCTAAATGGTTTCACCTGGAACATTACCATTGACCTACTGGGTGAAATTCATGTGTTTTATGCTAATTAGCTGACATTAGCAAGCTAAAATGCTAAACTAAGATGGTGAATATATATTAAGTGCTGATTAATGGATGTTGGCATGCTTCAACAGTAAACTAAGATAGTGAATTTGATAATCATTGTAATATGATAAAATTGTACCTGCTGAAAATCACCATGTTAGCCTTGTCTTTAGCATTTAGCTCAAAACGCCATGCCATGCATAAGTACAGCCTCACATAGCCGCAAGCATGGTTTAGACGTTTTGCCTTTCCTCTCTCGCCCTGCACCGTGAGGAGGAAAAACTGAATGAAAACACATTGCAGATACTGATCTGACATGACAAAACTCCTCAAACTTAGAATTGTCTCATTGACAGTATTTCATGGTTTATTAAGCACATTTTATTTTCTTTATGCGAAACAAATGATATTCAAATGACAAATTTATTACAGTTCAGAAGGCGGAACAGGACGTGCATTTAATATCTCTCACCGCATATTTAACCTTGTCTATGTAGTCTTTCCATCATTTTGATGGTATTTAAATCAGAAATATGCAGTACAGAAATGTTTCTTTGTCTGACCCTGTATAATTGCCATTGTGACTTTTACAGAAAAGTTACTCCAAGGGAAACAAATACAAGATGACATCTAATATTGTTGGCACATTTATGTTGTATAGTCGATGTCTAAGAGAGGCTTTTCACATGATGCCATAGGGTGCAGCATGAAAGTCTCTTGCCATTTAGAAACATAAAAACAGGGAAAGATGGCAGCCCTCAGGACAGCTGCATGGATGAGTGACAAATTTTACGAGGATGTATATGAGAGACTGTCGCTCCCTGCGGTGGAATAACTTAGTGACTCAACGTGAAGCCATCAGTGAATGACACAATGACGAGGACACAGGAGGGACCTAGTCCACTCCATCACACCTTGGCAAAGCAAACAATCCTGACAGAAGCTTCTCGTAACTGCTTCAGCGGTCTTTGAAGGATATTTGTCCTGGCGAAGAAAGATACTCGAGAACGGAATCAAGGAGCCAGATATAAAACGTCTCCAGCTGCGTTTGAAGACAGCGTAACTGATCAAGACCTGCATGCCACAACCGGAGCCTTTGAAATCAAACACTGACTTTTAAACGCAGGGAAGCTTAACTGTGTGTGATAGATATCTGTATCCACTTCCTATCTCATGTCACAAGTCCCTCAAGCCAACACACCACTCAAAGAGAGGACTCTTATGTTAAGGGCTTTTCATGTGTGTTTAGACCTGTGAATATGCATTTAATGAAGAGGGAAACATCAATAGGGGGGATTCATCACTTTGACTGGCCATGCCCTTGGCCCTTGATGTCTCAGAAACACACTTACACGCATGCACAGTCATACTGCCCGGCATCTGTTTAACTGAACGAGAAACAAAATAGTTAATTTTTATTCATCTCAACAGACCAATTCTCTGAGACTTTAGGAACACTTCAAAAAGAGAAAAATATCACTGGACTCCGAAAAAAAAATTTACATGATACTTTATTGATCCCTGTTGGCTAATTGTCTTTCCTCTTCCTCCTCCGCAAGCTACCAAGAGGTAAGTATCAGCAGCAGAGCAGAGCTACTGCAGCTGCTAAGGATTTGGTATCTTGCTCAAGGACACCTGGATGGTTTCTAAAGGATTTTTATTTTTTTTTCTACCTTCTCCTTTCTCACTGCACCATCCTGCTGCCCTGTCTGTGGGTGTGTTAGTTTACTATTAAGTGCTGTGAAAGTTTTCACCTTTCAAAAGTCCCCGGGCATAAAGTGCCACTCCTGCAGCATCACAGGGAGAGTCATATCACAGCTGAATAGGTGCACTGACGCTTGGCTCTGTAAAGGGCAACCTTTAAGGATCACCAAACGTAGCATTTGTCACCACACTCACTACGCATTACAATGCGGCTCAGAGAGGAGTGAGTGTCACCCCACGATTCTACATGCTGTGATATGTTCAGAGTGTGTTGCTTATTCTACCTTTATAAGTCATGTAGTGTGCCTTAAACCTGCATTCTTTGTAATGGCTAGCAGGGGGAGATTCCATTGGTTTCAAAAAGAAGTTAGATTGTGTAGAAGTCTATGAAAAAATTACCCTACTTCTCAATTATACAGCATTACAGCATGATGTTGATTTTGAAAACCATGTTCCCATTTACAGTAAAATAGGCAATAAAGCAGGGTATGATTTAGGGTATGGCTACTTTCGGTCACTACCAACTTGCACTATGTTTTTGCCTTTGATCTTTGACAACTTACAGTGCGTTTTCAGTCTTTGAATGTTAATTGTAATATTTTGGTTGCCTAAAATTGTACTTTTTCAGTGTTAATTTGCTCTCTAAGGAGTTGGCTGTTTATTTCAAATTAGCTGCACTGGCAGATGTTTTTATTTCTTCTATGAAAAGACTTTTAAGACTCAACAGACATCTTACTTGATCAGATGAAGATTCTTAATGTATAAAACATTGTATTCACATTTGTTTTTAACAAGCTTTGCTGTTAAATTTCACATTTGGCTAAGCTGTATCCTGCTTAATTTGATTAATCTCTGCAGTGAATTTGAGTAGATTTATGTCATATTTATTTGATTATATACTGCACTTATGCACATTCTCTGTCTTGGTTCTGTGCCAAACCACATATACAAATAAGGGAAAGTAGAACTCATAAGCCATCTTACTATAAAAATGTATTTAGACAACTTGTCATTAACTGCACATGAAGGGCCTTGGTAAGAAACATACTGTAACTGAAAGCCTAATGGATCAGCATCAGAGTTTCTCTGCAGAGAAGCCAGAACCATACAGAAGGACAGCCCTCTCTGCAACACTCCATCCATCACGCCCTTATGGTACAGTGGCTGGACAGCAGCCGCTGCTGAATAAATGGCATGTGACAGCTTGCCTGGAGTTTGCCAAATGGCACCTAAAGGACTCCAACAGCATGAAGAATAAACAGAATAAAGTATTTTGAGACAAAAGAAGTTGGAATCTATGGCCTAAATGCCAAGCATGTCATCAAGAGTAGCAGGTAGTACTGACAGCATAAAATGTACATGCTACTGGGTTGGAAGAGCATTAAGGTTTGAGAGAAAAGATGTAACAGGGTAAGAGATGCGTGACAATGATCCCTCGTTGCAAACCAAGGGTTATCTGTGTGGCCTTCACATTTAAATCTTTGAGACCTGATGTTCTGTCTATAGACACTCCCACTCCCTTCAATCTGAAAAAGCCAAAGAGGATTTAAAAGAGAACTTTGAGTAACTACAAATTACAAGTGTGTAAAGTTGACAAGAGGCATAATACAGAGCACAGACATTCATGAGCATGAGTGTGGGACGAAGAACTGAATAAAAGTATAGAAATAGTATGCTGAATTCCAGTAGTTTGTTCATATCAAAACAATGTTGTAAAGGTATAAATGTATAAATGGACTCAGAGTATCGGTTAAACATATCTACATATGGAAGTTACTGGTTAGGTCAATTACAATGCTTACTTTTTGATTCACAGGGGACACACCCACCGGTCTCTTTGTTTGTATGATCCATCCACCACCCATACTGCCCACACCAGACTTTCTTTTAAATGTGGATTTGCATGTGAAATACCAAAACAGTGTGCTAAAGGACCCTGCAAGTTTCAGTCTGCTTGAAAGTCACAGTTTGTTTGTTTGTTTTTTCTTGTCTTGGTGATTGGACAATGCTGTCAAAAGTTAGCATGTAAGATGTGTTTTCATTTACATTTACCACACTGTTCTTATCTTATAGACAACTCTTCATCTGCTGCTGTTGTAGCTGACTGAAAGCTGGAAGCAGATCTTCCAAATCAGATTCTTCATTTGTGCTCAATACTGTATATGTGACTGACTCACACGCGAGCTTGTTAGCTTGTTGAGCTAACCCCACCACCCTGTGGAAGGAAGACAACTAACACCACACTTGTCCTTATTTGGCTTTCTCTACCTCATGTCTGAGGTCATCTTCACGTGGGTTTATGACCTTGATGTAGCTCTCAATGTGCGTCATGTGCACCAATCAATCAATCGATCAACAGTCTTGCCCTGTATGCATCAGCTAACAACAGGCTGCGGTCTGCTTGACTCGTGCAATGGTCCCGTGGAGTTATGGGGGAGTCTTTGTGACTACCCCCACCGCTGAAAATTAACACTAAAGGGCTGCCCATTACGTTATAGACTGATGCTGGGGGAAACTGCCCGATTGTCACGTTCAGATAAAACTACAGTATCCAAAAGTATTGCTCCTGATTACGTGCATGTTAAGTCTATGGCAGCAGTCCTTACCAATGTATGAATGTGTGTGTGAATGTGAATGATGATCTGTGTTAAAGTGCTTTGAGTGGTCGATATGACTAGAAAAGCAGTGTACCATTACAGTCCATTTTCCATTTAAAGCTTCCTGCAACAAGCATCAATATGGGTTGTTTCAAGCTGCACTTTTTGGTTCACAATTCCATGGGTTATCTTTGAATTACAGTGCATTACTTTTCTTAGGTAAAAGGATGTACAATGAAAGAGAACAGTTTGTTCCTATACATAGCTGCTACTTTAAGGTTGCTGTATAGAGAACAAAAGAGATTCACTGAAAAGTTTTTGAAAAAAGGCTTTTTTACAGTCACTTGGCTTTGTCTTCATTTTAATCTTTCAGTTTGTCCTTATTTTACTCTTTGCCTCACATCCAACGCAATACTGTGCATTGGGACACAACAACACACTAATTTGAGAATTAAGAGATGTTTTCTCTCGGCACTAACGAGTGCCTGCATAAAATATTCTTGTTTTAATAAATCCCATCACCCAAGTGATTTTCCTCACAATCCTTCACACCTGACACATTTTAATACAAATAACTGCATCCATACTGTGTGTCAAAGCAATTTTGCAGCTGGTTAGCATCCAGGAATATTTCAAAAACAAAAGCATTAGTAACTACATAATCATTTAGTTGATATGGGCTACAGTTATCTCAGTAAATGAAAGGGAATATTCCCCTGCTCTGTCTTAATTAGTTCAGAGGTGGAACAAACAAACTGTGCGCTGTGCAAATGTGCACTGATAGCATTTACTAAATTGAACATCATATTCTTGATGGTGCTTACTTGGGTTAACATTTCCCTCATGGGTGCACGCCGTGTAGTATAAATACTCAAACAAGATACAGAATCAGCTATCAGTGAAATTGCAACATAAATTTGATTCATGCGGCTCAGTGCTGGTTTCTCCTGAGACATCTTGAGAGATTTGGGCCATCCCTGTTATTATGACTATACAGTATATGCTGCAGAACGAAACTACTCTTTAATATATTCAGGTTTAATGACGAGAGCAAACAACCAACTGCATGTGGAAATTTATTTAACCCATTTACACAATTTTGAACCTATAGCCATTACAGCTTAATATCATGCATACTGTTATGTTATATAATTCTCGAAAATTGCAGTTTTTACAATTTTCCATGAGATTGAGCCACTTTCTTACGTTTTCCCTATGGGGCAAATACATGGTATTTTCCTGGTTTCCACAAGAGTCATTGCTGCTGTTTTATAGAGCACTGCAGTGCATCAAAATCAATGCTAATCATCCCAGAAAAATCCCAGAGTGTGAAAACAAATTCAGTCTTCAGGATATAGAAATCAATTTAGTTTTTGCAACATTGTTAATTGTAAACACCATGACATTTTAATGGTTGAAATTAAGTGATTAATATTAACAATATGCACAATCAACATTAATGTTGTTGCTAATTATCAACATAGTGTAAAAAAAACAAAAATTCCCAATATCATTAAATATACGATGGAAGCTATTTAAAATTATTACTACTTTCATTAGAATGAATTTATTGCTTTATAATATCCCATACATTGGAGTTAATATAAAAATAGATATAAAACAGTTGCCTGTCAGGGCTTTGGTATTATACAGAAAATAATATATATTAGAAAAACAACTGTGTAAACAAACTGGCAATCAAAAAGTAAAATACTGAAAATTAACTAATATCTGGCAATGGAAAATAATATTTATAATATTTATTAAAATAATTAGTTTTTTAACATTTTGTTGACGTGGACATTTATGTCCTCTGAGGCAACATGAGGGAGTTTTTTTGCACCATGGCTAATGACAAAGAAATTGTTATCCTGCCAATGTTCGCATATTAAGGAGGAGGTAAATAATGGGGTGGGTTATCTGTTCCAGTTTTGGGATGGTGCAGTATTTTTCTCCGGATGCAGCAGGTTGTTTTCCATTCTGCTCTGAGCTGATTCACTGTTAATTGGCTGAAATGGCCTCCAGAATGTCAGCGTGTGCGCAGTTCATTAAGCTGCATAGATAAGCTCATCATAATTTACACATTGAACGGGGACCTTTTTGTGTTTCCTCATTTATATTACTGTCTCATAGTGGATGATACCACTTCAGCTCATTTGGTTGAAAACAAAACATACAATCATGACAATAACAGCAGCCCCTAGCAGCCCAGGAAATAAGGTATTTTGTTAGGCTTATCAGATTGATGAACAACCCATAACACAAATGTGAGCCTCATCTGGCTCCACGTACTGCTCTCCAGTAGGGCCCCTCCAAATATCAATGAAATGACATCTCATTCTTCGTCTTTCCACTTTCTCCTCACTGGGCATTACCATGAGCTGTGAAGTAATTAAAAGTGGCACAGACATATGAAAACCTTACTAATGACTCTTAAACCTTTCATTCCGGGACTATCAGCTGCTCACCCAAGTGGAAGGAGCTCATTGTGCCGTACTGTGAGCTCAAGAGCTTGCGAGACAGTCATACCACTGCCCAGGAGACAGGAAAGGGATTATAAGCTGTAAACTGAGCTATTCAAAACAGTAATGGAGTGCTGTGAGGATCAAACAAAATCCCTTTGCCTTTAAGATGTTTTGTTTACTTTAACTGGTAGTTAATAGTTTGATATATTTCAGCATTTTTCAGTCAAATCTGAAGCAATTCAAGATATCTCAAAATTACAAAATATATGTAAGATATAGATCAATTTACAATTATGTCCTGTACCACTCACCCTGATTGTATCTGTCCTGAGGGTGTTCCATAAAGATGCTGATTGCCTTAACCAAAAAGTGAATCTTTGTTTATAATTATCTATTAATTGGCCAGCTTTCTAATCCTAATGGCACTCCTAATTAGTGTTTTTTTAAAGGCAGGTGCACTGGAAAGGTCAACCACTCACACCCATATGTTGCTGTAATAACATGTAGATAGTGTGAGCATGATTCATGAGACAGATGTGCAGTATGTTATCCGAAGCAGGTTTCCTGAGAAATATTGAGCCACACATGGGAAAGCGACTTAAAACACTTACAGGAATGCATCATACTTTGCACCTGTCAATAGATGTAAGTGATGTCCAAATGAAGTTTGGCAAACCATTAGTTTAAGGAAGGCGAAAGGGATGGTAATTCAGTGTCATTTCAAATCTTTGTTGAACAGAGACCCCCATCAGGAGGTTTTAGAAAATAAAGATAATGGTGTTTGAAGCTTCATTTGATCATCAATGGTAGCTGTGTCAAGGTACAACAAAAGGCAGGCCCAGGGGAAGATTTCAACATTGACAGTGCACCATACTGTTTCACATCCAATGTGGTAGCATTTTGGTTTCCTTATTGGCAGAGCATGTTTCTAAAATGCACTGTGGCATGTCTGGTGAAATCAAAGGTGTTGTTGAGTGTGCCCCAATTACATGCTTTGTAATCAAGGGATAAGTCTGAAAATTTTCACAGTGATTTGTGAGAATTATTTGGGATTTGTTTTAAAATTTAATTCAATTATATATATATATGTATATGCACCCTTCCAGTTATCCACCATGTACCCCTCTAAGCCTTTTTTTTAATGTATAATGATATAAAGTTTTCTGCTTTGAACAAAATGTTGGTAGTGACTGTAATCTAGGTGTCATTTTACTCCATAACGTGTCAGCAAGTGCAAATTAATTTTTCCTGCATTGGATGTAATTAGCAGGTTACTGGGTGTTTCAGGTGACAAGAATTTGTATAAAATTACACCTGTCTTTTAAAGTAATCGGAAAAAAAACAAAACTGACAAGCTATGAGCCAGACTCTCCTAAAATGTAGAGTGTTTACACTCAAAGTTGTAGATTGTGGAAAACAAAGATGAGCCTTTTTCCCTTTTTTGCATCTAATTAAAAGTTCACACCTGCAATCATGAAGCTATGATTAATAAAGACAGAAAGGAAAAATCACCTCACTTGACCTGCTGCAATACACTGTGATTGATTTTTTCTTCTAACATCACACTATAATAAAGTGTAGAACTGTTGCACCTTCATTGTTGTTCCTATTTTGTATTTTCCTGTTTCCCTGTTCCCTGTTTTTTTTTTATACGAACAATAGGTGATCAATTCCTCACACATGAATTTTACTTAAACCATGATAGAGTCAAACGATTTGCACTACTGTGTATTTCAATGGGCACACACAGCAGCTTTTTACAGATTGGCAAGTGTGATGTTTTGCCATCGATAAACTACTTGGTATGTTCTATGAAAGGCTTTTGTGTTTCAGCTACTTGTTCAAATAGTTTCCGGCATGTCCTTCTGAGTGGGAACTCTGCAAAGTCCATTGTACAGTAAATCCAAGGCCACCTGGTTTTGTCTAGTAAACCTGAAGTATGCATTTGTTCAGGATCGCATTGTTCCTACTGAAAATATGAAACATATTGACTGCAACTCCTACACATGTTTTGGCCTGACTGAAGACTTAAAGTAATGTATTGGTGTCCATAGGACCACACGGAAATGGACTTAAGCCACTTTCGAAAATAATATCTTAGAATTTCAAGAGTCTAGAAAATGTTCACCACTTTACCTTGCCCAGACATACCACAGATACACTGATCTGCAACACTTATGTTAGTCGAGTGAATGGGACCAACGCAGGACTTTAAAGCATCAGACCGCTCTTCATGTCTCATTGTTGGAAGATTTGTTTACAATGTGGTGGGGTCATAACATGTCACAGTTAGAAAGAGATGCAGCGGTTCAGAAACTTTTATATTCAATGTGTTTGGGTTTCAGAAATTTAGGAAGTGAACAGTGTTTGTGGTTTGCAGAAATGTACAATGCTAATATTTATTTTTGGCAACTGGTTTGCATCAGAAAACCCTTTCCTTTGGCACTTCCATAATCCTACACATGTAGGAACTGTATTTCACTGCTGATCAGTGAGTCAGTTGGGAAGTCCTCCACTTGGTTCAGACAATACTATGGATCTTTTTAATGGAGAGCCATGAATCTCGGTACAGATCCATTTTGGCCAGACGATGACCCCTTCGGATTTTGGTGAGGCCCTGACTTCCTCTGAAGCCCCATGACTTTGAGATTTATGGTTTAGAATAAAATTCCTCAACAATTATTTGATGAATTGCCATTGCAGATATCCATGTCATCCCGTGAACTTTAGTACTTTCAAGTTATGACAACTCGAACACTGTATTTGTATTCTTTGACAGCAATGCATCAGAAAGCTGAGTAAATCTATAAAACACAAGTGGTTCCACAGGAATTTATAACCAGTGAAGACTATTGTTTTCGGGGTTTCCTCACTATGTATTGGTTGTATGAGCAATATTTTTGGAAAAACAGCAGAAGCTCAGTAATTATTACTACTGCTTCTCATACATAGGATTCTGGGTACAAACCTTGTTGTTGCAGATCATCAACTCCCATTTCCATATTTAAACCCGCAGCTTTCTCTACCAAATTTACAGCTCCACAAGCAAACTATATACACGTTGAGCTTTTTGTGAACATGGATCTGGTATCAACACTTGTTCTAAAATTGTCAACAAGAAAGCTGTAGCTTTCTTTTCATCCTCTGAGGAAGTGACAATCTTCTTCCAGTTTACAACTCCTGAATGTCTCTCCCAAACGATACACATTTCAGAGTCCCACAATCTCTCTAGAAGAGTTAACAGCCTGGGAGGTGTGAAAAGTTATCGGAGGATACAACAAAGTCTGTTGGCTTTATGATTGGTTTTGCAAAATGCAAAAGTAGTAGCACCTAATAAAACCTAAAAAAGTTTTTATGTGAGTACGTCATAAACTTACCCATTAAAACATTTCAATTTACATGTACTTGCCCCACGCATAGTCAAGTACAGGACTTATTTTGAGCAGGCAATAGTGACTGGAGTCACAGGTCAAGTTATCTTACAAGTGAAGCATCTTTAATCTGCTGCTTTTGCATTCCCAGTGTCAGCAGGCCAGTCGTTTACTGTACCCCCATGATTGGCTTCATTAATGATTTCATTTTAGAGCTGTTGGTTTTAATGGTGCATGTGATGAGTTGACAGGAGTACAAATTTGTCTGGTCAGCAATCATCTCAAAGTATTTGCTGCCAAAGAATTTGGAGAAGTACAGCTTGTTAGTGAAGTAAAAGCTCATATGACCCACTGGGGGTACTTAGAGTAGCAGTGGATTGGTGATTAAAAAAATTTCAAGAATATAAAAAAATCAATAATGTAGAAAATGTGTCTCATGTATCTCTGTACTTACCCCTATTCATTTTTTTTTTTTTTTTTTTTTACCATTGACACATGGTTAGTGTGCAAAACTCACACCATACGGTACACTGTTGACTACTACTTCTCCTCCACTCAGTTAGACAACAACACTGTACATGCTATGTATAGCAAGCAACAGATGTAATGCTAATATGTGTGTGCAGCCTACCTGTCACAAGTAATGTTCCTCTAAAGAACAGGTGTCCTCAGGCAGCTGCATGTTTGAGTGTGCCATAACAAAACTGTAGGAGGAGCAGTAATGAGTGTAAAAGAAGCAGAAAGACGTGGAAAACTTAGATTGGATGAGTAACAAACTATTTTAAACCAGTTGCTGTTGCTAAATTCACCATTAAAAGATGTGTGTGTGTGTATCTTTAAAATATTGCTTGAAGAATATATGTTTTAAAATTGAAGCGGCTATGATTATTTTTGTAGTAGTGTATTACAGACAAATATTAAATTATGAATAACATTAAAGTTAAATTATATAAGGAAGCCTTTGCAGGAAATAAACACTCATTTGGTGAAAGAGTAAATGCAATCTGTTTCACTGCAGTCAATGGATAAACCCCTTTGTGATAAGTAGATTGTTTTAAACTTCATTAAAAAAACAAGAAGCATATTTGTAGTAATATTAGAGCAAAATGCCTTAAAAGTAGTAAGTCATTTTATTTGGTATCTTGCTTCCTTTATTCCAGAGTCGACATTTAAGATAGACTTCATGTGAAGACAGCGAAGGTGGAAAGATGTTGCAGTTACATGGTATGCATTTAACACCTTGTCATCAGCCATGTCACCAAAACAGCATGTGAGCAGCAACACATTAGCAGCAGCTGCAGTCCTGCAGTTTAACACCGGGTGTGTTCAGCCACAGGGGATGCTGTGCAACATGTTTTGACAGTGCCAGTGGTGGAATTTATATTGACTTGACAACTGTACTTAGGTACAAGTTTGAGGTTCTTTTCTTGAGCATTTCCCTGTTATGTTACCCTATACTTGTACTTCTCTACATTATTATTGAATCTATTGTTACATCTATTGTAAATGTTGCATACAAAACATATGATTCTTCATATGTAACAATCAATTGTTACAGATTAATATTGGATTTGGTTAAGGGGGAGCTCATTTTAACTGCTCTATACTATTTTTAACCATTGTGTAGTCTAAGGGTCAAAAATTACTTGCCATTACGAACATACACATTTTAAAAAGCATTCTGGATACTTACTCTGTTGTTAAAATGGCTTTACATGTGGTAAAGACCATAGTATGGCTTATTTCATTCTCAACTCAAAAGTTTTGTCCTTGGCATGGGACTTGCCAGTCTTTCCTCAGGCCTTGACTAAGGGACTTGGGTGCAAAAACTTGAGACTTACTTGTGACTCGTACTACCCACATTGCAAAGACACAGAGCTGGTTGAAAATCGGCAAAGCCTCCCTTTCAGCAAAGAATCTGAATATTTAGCTAGCGCTTCCTGGCCAGTACACCATTAAAAATATGCTTCAAGTCTTAAACCACCAAGCAGGAAGAAATGCTTGATATAACACATATAAGAAAATGAAAACATTTGCTTCCATGCAAGGCATTGCAGGGGTAAATTAATGGTTTGATACGTGTGAAAATTATAAGAAGCATGTGCTATGGCTGTCGCAGCCACCATATCTCAACCCAACGGGAGATTTTGTTCTCACACTCTCTTCTAGCTTCATCAAAATACCAAATGAGGATAAAGCATTTGGAAGAATAGTGTGCCTTCCCTCCAGTGGCAGCATGCCAAACAACAGGACGAGAGATTTTTTTTAGAAAGACATGCAAGAAAAAGGCAAAGCATTAATTCACATAATGCCTAAAATGATTTAGTAGCTACCGTGCAGAATGTCAGAAAAATGCTAATACCGTAATCTTTGCACCCCACACTCTCTATTCAGATCCTACCTGTAATCTGTGTGCACTGTGTATGTGCTGTGCATGCAAACAACCTCTGCGAGTGATTGAAATCCAAAATATTGTGTCGAACTGGTGTTGTCATTGTGTTTGCTCATGCAGGAGTGATCCCTATTTCACAGTCAGAATCCAACTCGGCTCTTTGATCCATAATCCTGTGATTGATCATGGCACTTTAACCCAGAGGGGCCCCCGCTGTGTCCTCAATCGACCCGCAGCCATCTCCATCGCATTCTCTTAAACGGAGGGATCCTCCTGGTGTGAAAAATGGAAGAGTGTCAGTTGGAAGAGAGAGGCAGCCCCTCTGCCACTGTGCCGCACACAGTGCACAGGAGTGGGTGTAAGCTGTAATGGATGAAAGAGGAAGAGATATATTAAAGGAGGAGATATATTGCTGCTGGTGTTGTTCAGTTACTTGATCAGTTAATCAGTGAAAAAGCTTTCTTTTTTCCCAGAATCTTCCAGCTTGCTTTGTTTTGCTGAAGTGGTAGAACACACCTGTTGTATGTTGTTTGTTTTATAACCTCAGCTGCTTCTAAAGAGCTCATATTAT
The DNA here is from genome assembly GCA_903364295.1 of Serranus cabrilla. Lineage (NCBI taxonomy): Eukaryota > Metazoa > Chordata > Actinopteri > Perciformes > Serranidae > Serranus > Serranus cabrilla. Next base: position 507,528 of record CAFUXE010000303.1, on the reverse strand, counting down.
TTCATCAAATCTGTTAAGTGTTTGGTGCCCCATGAACTGAAGGAAAATAATCATTCTTCCACAAAGGGATGCTAATGGAGATTCCTGAGCTGAAAGGAAGGGCACTGAAGAACTAAAATATTTCTTGTGGCTCGTTTTCAACAAATAGAGAATTGAATACGCTTTATTAAGTGTTTCTCATTAGCACTGTACACATCTCTTGTAACACTAATTAATGATCTCTATGATCCTCAATAGATAGATGCAGAATCATCATTAATTTAATATTATTCCATCAAGATCTTAAATTTCACCAAGCACGACCTCAACTTTTACACCTACGGCAAGACAGTACTCATTTTAAAGTATATACATACATGAAGTGTAAAGTATTAGGGCTGAGATGACTATGCTAAAGACTGAAAGAATAATGTGTTCAATAACTTATCTAGTGACCTCATTACACTGGTTCCTTTGTCCCAAACTCCTTTTCTGGGTCATTATTCGAAGAGGTTTGAGAGGACGGTGAATCTGGGCAAGTATTCACAAGTTCTTTGATTCGGTTCTCTGCTGCTGCTGGAGAGGTGGAGGAACGTATTTTGTCATTATAGGTGACCCAGAGCTTGGCAGGATAAAAAAAAGGGCCTCCTCAGATCCCAGTGGATTTGATATCCCTTTTGATTCTTAAATTCTCCTCCTTTTCTTCCTCACATAAGTAATCTGGATAGCAAAAGACGTGGGTGCCCTTGTGAAGAAGATCTTTTCTGTCAGGAAAAGCAAGTATTTTTCCTCCTGGCTGATATATTCTGCTCTCGGAGTTGGCAGCGACCTGCCTGGTACAGGGGGTGGGGGTTGGGTAGGGGTTTAAAGAGATTTACAAAGCCTTTTCAATCATCAGGCATCGACTGAAGTTGTTCACCCAAGAACTGTGAAATCCATGTGGTCAGGAGGGCTGGCAGGCGCTGATGCTCCTTTTCCTTTGAGTTGCATTGAAGGAAGAAATTCTTGAATCTTGTCAGAAAAACAACAACAATGGTCATTTGGTTGCACTTAAAGGGATCTTTACTTTTTCCTGACAAGGGACACCTTGTCCCTATGTGAATAATCCCTGTTCCATTTAACAAGCCGAAGCAGAAGTTAGGATGTTGTCAGTAATGAATTTCCTCAGCTGATACTGGAAACTGATGGTTACCTGCTTTGAGTGATTGATACTGATGTTATTGGTGAGGTTGGCCAATGATGTCACGTTTTGTTTTTTAAGAAAAAGTTGTTTAGCCTGTAGTTTATACACAATAACATATAGTGAGCAAAGACGGAAAATTAAACCTGTTAGCGTTCCAATGCACCACCACCAGTACAGTGGGCTCATCAGCCTGTTGATGGGCTAACAAGGCTATAGCAGGCTTAATTTTACAGCTACGGAAAAGAAACTGATATCATATGACACAGGTCAGGATGTCAGGATAGTCTGTTGGAAATTTGGCGAAATATTGCTGCAAAGTTCTGCAATTTATTTATTTTTTTGCTCTGAAATTAAGCATGGGGATTTTCATAGGGGTCATGTGACCTCTGATGTCATGATGTCTGAATGAATATGGGCTCTATGGGTTCCAAGTCTCCTCTTTACGTGCATGTCGGGCTCATGCTGACAACATACAGTTTAAGGCAGGGGTGTCAAACTGATCCACAAAAGGGCAGAGTGGCTGCAGGTTTCTGTTCCACACAAGCAGGAGCACAGGTGATACTGATAATTAATCAACTGAGTGAGGAGAGCTGAGGTGATTTGAATGATTTGATTCAGGTGTGCTCCTGCTTAGTTGGAACACAAATCTGCAGCCACTCTGCCCTTTCCTGGATCAGTTTGACACCCCTGGTTTAAGGTATTCTCATGCATTAAAATGTGTGATTTTCACCAACTGTATTTTAATATTTCTGCATACTGAGGTCCCTTAACAGGCTTTGAATTCAATAAATTGGGTATTACTGGAAAGCTGAGACTCTTGGGGATTTGATGAGCCCCGTTTTCTTCTTGTGGGATGATCTTAGCCATTTCATTGCTGTGAGTGCATTTCTTGAAACTTGCAACCACTAACTACAAAAACAGAGCCCTCAGCAGATGTTTAGCCTTCCTAAGTATAGTACAATAAGGGGGGTTCTCAGCAGTTTAGAGAACAAAAGTGATTGGAAATACATAAATGCCAAACATTTTTGAAATCAAGTCACAGCATAGATTTTTCTGTGATGTTCCAAAGGTTTATTCTCGATATTAAGAAAACTGCCAACTTCAGCACCCGGTGTGTATAACAAATGGCTTCAACACATATATAGCTCCTGCTTAACCAGATCTAACATATTATCATCAATATTTATTTCAGACTCACAGAAGGTAAAGATCATCAGAGCAACACAAGTAATTAAATCAAAATGTAAAGTGCATCCCTCAATTAAAAAGGAGGTCAAGTGTGTTCCACAGGTGGTTTCAAAGTGGTGATTGATAGTGTCTGGTGTTATTAAGCACTTTTCTGTACATTGTCTGAGTTTCTGGCAAACTGCATCTGTGGGTGAAATTTCAAATCACATATTCAGACTGTCCCATTTTGAACAAAAAATTGAGCACTCATCTGAAAATCAAAATTTTAAATTATAGTTTAAGCTTGAGGCTTGGATTTCACATCACACAGCATTCCTCCCACAAATGCTTTTCTCTACTCACACCTCACAGTACAGGTAGAGGAGGGTGTAAAGAAAAAGAAGTGAAAATACAAGGTCTGGAAGTAGAGTGCCAGACAGAGATTTTCTTAATGTCTCTCTTTTTCCTACCTGCTTTCTGTGCCCTTCTCTAAGTACAAATTAATGTTTCCCTTTCACTGCTTCATCCAGTTTGTCTGACAGTGTATCCCCATAAGAAGGGCCCTCTTGTATGGTAATGATGGCTCCATTATCTAAGGGCCACATTCACATTCCAGGAAGGGAGCCAAGATGATGTTGTAAAATAAAAGTGAAGTTAAGGCACTCTCTTGCTTATCAATTCACTTGGACAATCGAAATACCCCCAGTTGGATGTGTTAGATCAAATGTTGATGTCCCTCTATTGTAACGCTGTCCCACAGAGAGTGTTGTACTGTTAGCAGCATGTTCACCGTGGGTGCAGGCCAACAGCCCACTGCCAGTAACACTTACTTATCCTGTTTTTTTTTTTTCCTGGCGCTCAACAAGTGGATGCGGGCAAATTGAGTGTTCTTCATGGACACATATAACTACATAACGGCTGCTTTGAGAGCTGTTACCATGGTAATTTTGCTTCACACCAAGGCTCTTGCCAGGAGCTCTTGGGCATAGAGTAGGAGATGTGATATCACATACTGTATTTAACAAACTTCAGATCTTGTTAGGCTGACCAATAAGAGTGCATAAATTACCATGATGTACCTTATGATAATCAGAGGGACAAGGGTGGAAAAAATACAAATGCATGCAGTGGGGTACCAGCACGCAGGATGTTTTCTCGCATGTAATGCAGCCTATAATACTGCATCATGTTCTGTTAATTTAAAGGCCATCTTAGAGGGCACTTGATTGTCTTCAGTGGAAGGGCACTGCATCCATTTTCTCCATCTAAAAGTGCGCTGTAACTGCACTAATTTTAACAGGAAAGGCCCCCGGAAGGGCACTGCATTGGTTTATTCACTGGAAGTGCACTCTAGAGGGCACTGTGTCTCATTTTATTCACAGGGATTCTTTTCATATATAACATGTAGGTAAGATAAATTAAAACATTAAAATGTTTACAAATTAAGCAGAAATTGCAAAATGGCTCAAAAGGGTGTTTGCAAGCACTTGTTTAATCTATTAATCAGTCTAATGGACAACGCTTAGCTGAAATCTTTTCATTCAGCCAAGCATTGTCTATTGTTTCTCAGTTCTGTCCGATGGTGACACACATACAGTTTTTGCATTTAAGGTTCTGCATGTGTTTCACAAGTGATTGCAACTGTCAATTTGAGACATTTAAAAGTTATTGGAACTATTACCTGGAGAGCAGCCAGGGCTGGAGTAAATGGGCAAGACAGATCCCAGACCCCAATTTGTCTTTAAATGTTTTATTCAGCCCACTCATTGTTTTTAATTTATCTTGTCCAAGGAATTGCTTATTCATTCCCTACTTCGAGAATTATCACTCACATAAGATGTCTCTTTGGCATTCTTCACCCATTGTGCTCAGAAATTTGTCCAGGGTCAGCTGCTTAATACTCAAACCAGGCCATCTGGCACAACAACCATGCCACATTCAGTCACTTAAATCTTCCCCATTCTGATGCTTAATTTGAAAGATCATGTTGACCATAACTGTGATTATGATGTTACCATGTCCCATATTGTGAACCAGGAGATTTTTGTCTTTTTTTAATGATAAAGAAAGTGGTTTTAGAAGCAGATGCTATCTAAAAAATCCCAAATGCTCCACCTATGGAGAAATATACACAGCCCGTATTCAGAATCTGTGCCTTTAAAGATGCAATGTGTAAGATATGGCCTGATTTGAATTATAATATATTAAAAATTAACTAACCTGATGAACAGAGTGTAAAGAAGTTACAGTTTTCACATTGTGTCAAAGAAGTCTATGTATTGTTTTGCAGAGATATGTACTGACATCAGCATGATATCCCGCTAGCCCTGGCCTGTCCTGTCTTGTGATACTACTTGTGCCTCGAGAGGCAGTAGTGAGTAACCATTATGCACCACACAATAGTAGCAGTAGCAGTTAGCAGCTTTCTGTAAGTACACCAAAAATATGATTCCATCCCAAAAAAGTAGCCATGGAGCTAGCAGGCCACATTGTCTATTATTCAGACAGCATATTTGTGTCCACATTGCATCTGCCTGTGACGCCTCTCTGCTGGGCTGTTGATCTTCATGCACTCTGCTGAGAAAGTGATCCCTGCTGGGATGGAGATAGACTCTCCAGGGACTGAACCATTGCAAAAGTCTCTTAGTTTTAGTTTGTAAAGATTCAGATGTGCAATTTATGTTTGAGAGAATATGTTTATCTTTAATAACATTATACAATCTTGAATAATGTCATCACTGCAATAAGTAAATCATGTAATTATTTCACAATGTGAAAAGCTGCCCCCTATAACCAATAGCAATAATCTATACAGTTAAGTTAAAAAGCTGCTGTTTCTCTGCATGAATCCATGGCATGCAAGAACTGTGTAGTATTCTTAAATAAACAAAACTGAAAGCCTCTTCTGTTCTATAACTGGATTCTGCTTTTTCACCATGCCTTAAGGTCAACACTATTAGGATGGTTTGTTATTGGTTAGCAGCACAAATTTGGATATTTATCAAGGTGAACCTGAGGCTAATGCTCCAGGCAGATTTACTTCACTGCTGTGAGCGAATATTGATCGCAACTATTCCATTCAGTTGACTGGATTCTGTGTGAAATCTGGCAGTCGAAAATACCTTTACTCTATTGTTGACTGAAATAAAGACCTGGCTGAATCCTTCAAAAACAAAACATTACTTTCTTTTGTTGCAGGAGAACCGCTCATTTTGACTCAACCATCTCTTTGAAACAGCCTTTGAAACAGAGGGCTGTCAATCCCACTGCTGGACTGTGATAAGTAATTGTCTGTCATTACTGAGACCCACCCCTAAGGAGCTCCCTGGGTCCCTTCAGATAACACTGTGGCAGGTGAGGCAGGGGAAAACACCAATACCAAACCAGTAACTACACAATACACTACACACTGCAGTCTAGTACACTGCACATCTGCACTACACCTAACAGTCCTTATCAGAATGCTCCAGCCAGCCCTCAGAGGCTTGCTTAACACATATCGCCCAATACTCCCAAGTGAATTCGTACACATGGGAGTACACACATGCATGCAAACTAACACCATTAATGCACATTTGTGTGGTGGAGGTTTTCCAATTTGCATTTAGATTTCAGAATATTATGCCCCAATTCTCTTATTTTATCCCGGCTACCGAGTCCTCATGCCTCATCAGCTCTTTTCAGATTTTTCCCTCTAACGCCGGAGCAAAGTCTGACCCAGCAGGGACCCAGGTAATGCCAGGTGAAGCTCGAGAGTTTCGGCACATAATTGCATATAATCCCCTTGAGTTAAACTCTGACCGAACTCTGATTTAGTCTCCAATCCACACAAGAACATTTGAACTTCATGCAAAAATGTAAACAGCAGCTTCCGCAAGCAGATACAGTGCTACTGCAAATGATACATTTTTATAAAAACTATTAAAATAAAAAAGCAGATGAAACAAGAATAACAAATAAAAGTTAAGTAATTCATTGCATTATTTACAATTTAACAATTTAGTGTTTAAAGATTTTTGAATTGTCTATATTTCTACTTTCATACAAATTGCAGCAGTCTACTGTAAAATACATATATAGTACATTCAAATAGATTTCAAAGTTTTATAGATATTTAAGGTAAACAAGCTAATAATATGTTGTATTCTGTTGATGATATGGCTAAATCACATAACGATAGCAATCAACCTCATTTTTAGGAGCGCAAGATGCCTTTTTTTTCTTAAATAAAAAATACTGTGGCTACATGCCCAGCACCAAACAGCTCACAAAGTTAGCAACCAGCTGGTGAAGAAAGTGGAAAATCTAGCTGCTGGATACACAAGTGGGCAGATTTTTAAACAACTTGAGCTTTGTGCTGGTCAGGTTGTTCTGGAGTTCTTCTGCCCCCAGTAGCAATAGATCAAACACAGCCCTAAATAAGCCAAGTCATAATTGAAGTGATGATTTAGTGTTCTCCATATAAACATTTGGTGCTCATTCAGTCTGCAATACTAATAGCTGCATCCTTACTGCTACACTGCTGCCTACTTTCAGACATTTAACTCCCTATGCTGCCTCGTCCTATGTTGAGCATTTAATCATATGTTATAAGTTCATGTCCATTAAATGCCATGTGCCTGCCAAACTAAAATGCTTATTCCTGAAGGATGTGTGTGCCCTGCCTGAAACGAAGTTAAAAAAAAATATTCCTGACAGTAAATCTTACAGATTCAAAGAGCTATCTGGCTTGTGTTGCAGAGACCCAAGTCTGTCCATAGATAGACAGAACAGTTCCACAGATCCATGCCTGCAGGCAGGGATAATGCCAGTGCCGATTGAAATCTTTGACTCAAATCCTGGCCCTGTTTGAAGTTGCATGCCCCCTCACTGTGCTCGCATTTTCTCTGGGTTGCAGGTGTCTGGTCATGATACTGCCCTAGGAACGCGAACACAGATAAAATGAACTATTAACCACAATTTGATTGAACTGTCATCTCCAGCACTCTTTTTTTTTTTTGACAAATCTGACAGTGTTGTGTATCATTCAGTCCATTTAATGTTCCAACAATAGACTCTTGCTGTAATAGCCTCGGGAATATAATAAAAACAAGGTTGATTCCTGTGTCCTCTATTATCTATTCATTATGAAAACATGATTTAGGAGCAGTACTTTTCGTCTGTAGTGTTAATGTCTGTCTTTTGTGTGTAACCCTTGAGAAACAAGTAAAGCTAGCGGATCAAAACCTCCGTGCCATGCTTTAGTTAGTTCAAGTGCAATCATTTTTCAAATAAGCACCGTTGTGTAACAAGATTTATGAAAGAAAATGTTTTACAGATTTTAAAAACAGCTTTATCAAGTAGAGATCTCATGAGCTTGGAGGGGATAATGACAAAAGCAAAAGAAAACTGTTGAAGATGGAAGAGGATTATAAGACCACACATGCATTCCACTCCCCAGCAAGGTGTTCACATGGAAGCAAAGCCTCAAGGCAAAAAGATCACAATTTATTTGTGTGTAGTGTTTAGGCCATTAAGTGAAGATCAAACGAGCAGCTTTCGCACAGTGAAGACTTGCTGTTATTATAGTCTATGTTTAGTACTGCAAGCAGAAGATTTTTTCATCCATTAATAACCTCCGGAAAGATTTTCAACCTCTGTACACGTGGAATAAATCAATGTTCTTGTTTGCAAGTATTTGCACAGTTTTGATTCCCTACAGCAGGTAGTTTCGTTACTGGTCAAAGTGTGTCTGTACTCAAACAGCTTGTTCCCGCAACACTCCATAAGGCATATAGTTGGGGTTACATACACTTAGTAAATCTCTCAGTCTCCTGCAGCTCTAACAGCAGACAGAACCATTCATCTTCATTCCGAATTCAGACCTGGCGCTCCGTTTTTCCTTGCCTTCATCTGTAAACATCACAGTAAATATGGAGCCCCCCTGCGAGAGAATTGATTTTTTACATCTGTGCAGCTTCATGCAGAAGCCCCCAAAGAACAGAGTGAAATTGCTCACCCATTAGTGATTTATTCCTTGTAATACACGTGTGTGCAAGGTCGTGCTTTTGCAGTGCGTGAAGTTGCTGGCTGCTGTGCAGACTGAATGTAGAGTCGCCACGTGATAGTAAAATTCCTTTATTTGCATTTGCATTTCTAAACAGTGAAACAGTTCTGGAAATCCAACAGACATGGCACCATTTAAAATTCATCCCTCCAAAAAAAAAAGTTAGGATTGTAGCAGCAGGGAGCCATGGAAAGCAGCGCACTGCAGATACGTCAGGAAGGAGAACACTTTAAAAAAAATAAAGCACCACCTCAAGCACCACATCATTTAAACCCAATTGAGTGCCACAGATTTAAGCCGCTATCACTCAGAAATGGGTACACTTGAAACTAAGCACGTGCCTTAAATCCTATCCAAATGATGCCAGCATCTGTGGGATTTGATAGTTTAATACAGATAGATAGATAGATAGATAGATAGATAGATAGATAGATAGTACCACGAGGTGTGATTTATGTTTTACTATTTAACAGCTATATCAACACAGGAGTGGACAAATATACCAGAGTTACATCTAGTCTCTAATGTACTGTCATTCTCTGGTACATGTGATTGCTGAGTGAAGTCAATTTGTCTTCAGGCTCTTCATATACACTAAGTTGTGTATCTCTGGTACTGTGGTGGTTCTGTGAGGCAGTTGGATGCAGTCCAAATTATTATCATGCAGACACTTGTCCTCTACAATGTTAATTGGCCTGCTGCAAACTAGATCTTTTGGGGCTAACAGGACTGTCTGTATTAGCTGTGTGCTTGGCTAGCAAATGGTATTTAAGATTAGATGTACTCCAGTGGTAACTCAGTTCACATTGAGAGTAACTGCAGATAACATTGGTCTTGTCAACAGACCCACTTGGGAGGACTTTGTAGCTGAACTTGCCATTCAAAATACCTTTTTTTCTTTTCTCATTGCTTGCTATTTGCCTAGTTGACTTTGGGCAAAGGACCATCATAACAAACTCTGCTTTAATGTGTCAAAACAATTATTAGCATGGACACTAATTTGTGATAATGTGGTCGCATTAGCTAATAGCAGTACCCAAGCTACTAATTGAAATGAGTCTTGGTGTCTTGAAGTTTGATTTGTTTGTGTGTCTGCGTGAAAATCTGATAAGTAGTTCAAGTTCACAACGGTGTATCGAAAACATCCTTCATGAAAAGCAAGATTTTCTTATGCCTTTTAAATTATTCCATGGCTGTCAAATAGAGGTCAATGATCCATGTGTTTCTGGATTAGTTGGATGATCTCAAGATCTCTCAATCAAATGGTTTCTTTCCTTCCAATTCTCTTGTAGCACGCACTCAGCTTAATCACATACTGTATGGTACTGTATTGTAGTATCTATAAGAGTGAATCAACACCTGTTGAGTATCCTCTTCCAAGCCCTTATAAAGCTATTACTGTCCATACCAGAAGGTGCTCTCTAAATGTGGAAGCCTCTTGTGGTCATCTTATTTCTGATGTATGGTGAAATAGTGATGGGAAGCCATCTGTTACGAATCTTACGCTGCTTTTGCCACTTGCCACTTCTCTAGAGAGTCCATGGTCTCTTTATGCATATTGTGTATAATTGAAATGTTGAAGTGATGCCTGTATTCAGTACATGGAGAAAGTTTTAAGAATAAAGTTGAGACTTAACAGTACACAGTCCTCCAGCCAATAGATTTGGTCCATGAAAAGATCAACTCCGAGCCTTATCAAATATGTACATCTTCAATAAGAAGATGTACATATTTGCAAAGAAGTGTGTCCCCAATATATAGTTTCAAGTGTAGTGAAGTGTAATGTTCATGGAAATGAAGTAAAATGTCATCCAGGGAAAATTTGTAACTCACTTGTGATTTAATAGGTTTTGGATAACAATAGAGGTTAATGGCACAGAGGAATACGATGTAAATGTCTTTGTTGAGAGTATCACCAGACTTATCTTATTATAGAAACTTAAAGTAGTCTTATTTAATAAGTGGTTGTAAATCCTTTACAACCAGTGTCAGCAGACAGTTATCCTGTTGATGCCCTGCCAGGCCTGTTCTGCAGCCATCTTCATTTGCTGCTTGTTTCAGGTTTTTTTTGCCTTCAGTCTGGTCTTTAGCACAACATAAAATACGTGCTCTGTTTGATAAAGGAAGGGCTGTAATTAAGTATTTTATTATTGATTTATCTGTCAATATTCTTTTAACTAATGGACTACTTGTTAAGGCTATGAAATGTCAAAGATAAAAGGAAACTATTTTGCAAAAACCCAGGGGTAATTCTACATAGAACACAAAAGGTTTGGCCTTTCTACGAATAGATTAAAGTCAGATGACTTGGCATGTCAATAATACTTCACTATGTGGCCACAAACAATTCATGGTTCGCTATGTACGTTGAGATGATTGCCAGCGGGCAATGTTTCCATGTGATTGCAACATATTGTTGACGAACAATTGGTGTTTTGAACATCATGATCACTGTTTTAACACAATGTTAATGTTGTATACTGATTCAACATGCTTATAGGAAAAAAGAACAGGGTCAGGTTTTAAAACGTTACTTACAGTCATAACTTCATAGAGACGCAAAGACCAAAGTCCCGATTAAAAGTCCTAGATTAATTTGAGCCATCCACCGATTCCATTGCATTACTTTTTGTAGAAAGTTATACAAACCATTCATGAGAACCTAGAATGGGACTGTTTTTTGGTATTGGAAGCATTCTCCATTCTGCATCTTAGTTGTTATTCAGACTTTAATATCCAGAACCTCAGATATATTCACTGTTGCCCCAAGAGACTAAATGTTCACCAGACCCATGGCCTATAGGTTCCAAGCTTGCATTGTCCTTAAATTGAGGAACTATGTATTCAGTACTACCAGTCCCACATCATTCACATAAATATGGTTAGCACATTTTTCAATGTGCTAAAACAATAGAACATATGTCACACCTTTTCTCATTTCTGAATGCACTGTAAACTAGTATTTAACACAAATCACAATTATACATAGCCTAGCTCCAAAACATTTGGATTGTACAATCTAACTAATAAGCTTTAGGAATTTTACAAGACCTTCATCAAGACAGGGCTAAATCAATATCTGATTGAATTGCAAAACTTCCAATCAAAGTCTAATTAGGCCTTCCTGCCAAATCCCCACCCTGTAGTCACTTAAAGCTATACATAAGGACCCAATGCACTGGGGATTTAAACAGGCTGCAGCCAACATGCTTCACTTATTGTAGGCAAAGTCTCCTTTACTCCACTTCAACTTGTGTCTAATCCCCTCTGGAGCTTTGCCTAAACCCCCTGGTCTAATAGAAACAGAGCTCTTACTGTCACAGGGGACTGACCACTCTTCTCAAAGTTAATTGAATGCTACAATTATAATACCACTGTGCTCAAACTCTCTCCCCCAATAAACATACAGACACACAGCCACATGCAGGCCAACTGGTTATACAAAAGCATGTTTAAGTATCTACACAAATGCAGTAACTCATACATAAAAATCCCTTGGTGATTTTCAAATGTGCAAATCTGCTGGTCATGAAAAAAAAACACTCTTCTCCAAACCTCTGCACGTTCCTTGTTGGACATGTGAAAACAGTTCTAAAGTTAAACATTCCCATGGCTGTGTTTAATAAGTTAGGGAAAATCAGAGGAATTTGCCAGAGGGTTGCAAGTCTGATTTTCTTTTTTCAGGGAAAGAATTTTATCCAACTTGTTCAGCAATCTGTGTTGTAATTGGCTTTAAAATACAAACTCCAAACACATCTTGGGGAAAGAGAAGCAGCCTTCATGGAACTCACTGGTTAAGTATATCCAGGGGGTGTATTGAAAGCCAGAAACCATGCAATATTGTGTCCGTTGGATATGGTGATGGTGATATGAAATGTAGTGTATCAAATATTCACATAAACTATTTTCAAAGTTCCTTTGATTGGATGCTGCACATGTACTGTAGACCCTGATAAGGAACAGCCTTTTAGCCTGTAAGAAATAGACTGTACAAAAGAAAAGTCCTTATGAAATATTGGCAAAATAATGTTGAAATAGTGTGATATACTGTATAAATGGGAAGTAGCATTTTCAATACAAACAAACTTTCATTTTGCTGCCAAATGCAGCCTCCTCATTGCCTAGAGTGGATACAACAGAGACATTTACATTTAGTCTTGCTTCTTGACACATGAAAGTGCAAATCTGCATGATTTTGTGGGTCACAGTGAATATTAAAATCTGTTGATCTAATCTTAGTCAAAATTTGGGCTGCAGCATGTGTGGATTTACATGAGTAATACATTTCACGTTAGTTCCCATTAGTTATTCGTACCCTGCTGAGTGCTGCTGGCGGCTGTATTGTTTATTTTGCACTTTTCTTCTGTTACTTCTGCCTCGAAATGAACGGGTGCTCTAAGACTGACTTGTGTAGCAACTGAACTTGGAAGATAGCTTTCAAATCTCCCTCACTACTCAGCTGGAACAGCAAAGTAAAACTTAACAAAAGACAAACTTCTGTTACCAAGGTCAAAAATGAACTATCACACTCAAAACGGTCGGTGGAGGTAATGTGCCAACAGCAATTTGCTAGCAAACACCATAGAAGAAGACTGCCAGCTGGCATTTGTGGACACAAACAATGCAGCCTTTATTCAAAACCTTGGCTTTGCAAGTGTGTTATCTGGAGGGAAATGTATTCAACCCATTTGTTAGGCCTCAAGGATACACACAGTGCATTGTAGGATAAACATTGAATATAAATATAACTGTTTTTGTTTACAAGACAACTCCATTGGATACCTTAAAGTAAAATGTCATCCAAGTATATTTTGGATAAGTCATCACAAGGACAGAAGCTGTGAACACATTTTGTAGGGGAGAATGGCAGGATGTGTTTGGTGGATCAGCGGGAATTGGCTACCATAATGGAGACAATTTGAGAGCTAGTGAACCTCTCATGGGGATAGTGTTTCATTATTGCAATCATCAGTGTATCATGATGTGATCTTGTCTTGTAGCTTTCTTGAAGCTGACACTGAGACTGTGTGGAGACTTCCAACTGGGGAATTAAGTTAGGCCCCAACTTGACTGCGTGAGAGGAAAGCATAAAAAGGTAGACTGTGGTAGCCTATAGCAACTCATAGGAAAGCTATGTGCTGTATTGATGTATACCAGGAGCAAAGAGCAAGTCCCTGATTCATGTGTAAAATATGATAAGCAGCCTATAATTTTTGGTGAAGCAACAATTGGTCTCTAGACAGTATGTGAGGAGAAAGACACCTCCAGGATACCTGCTAACAGCAATCCGTCACGTAGAAGGCTATGCTCAAGGATCTAGACCCAGGAATCCACAGGTCATTAACAATGGCACAGAGCATCTGTTGGTTCTGAAGACAGCTGACAGTGAGGATCAAGAAGCAACCTCCCCTGTGCCAAGTGTAACTGATTACAGGTGACAAACTCAAGACTTTTGTTTTCCGCTTTAAAGAGATGGGGATAGGATGAGAGTGTTAATAGAATCTTGTTAAATACATCCCAGACAACCAGAAGCAAAACAGCATTAAAACCCTGAAGTTATCAAGGCCTGGCAGGGCTGTGCCTTTATATAATGCACAATATAGTATGTACAAGGTACCCATTATTTGGATGTTTAAAATGGGACATGTTATCCTGATTTTCATGTTCGTACTTGTATTTTGGGCAATTACTAAAACATTTCTGTCTGAATATACCTGTTTTCAACCAAAGACGGTGATTGGTTGTTTCCCTGGGTCTTCTACATCCACACATATTATCAAGGAATAACTGCATCTACCTGTATGTAGTATGTGACATCACTAATTTACATAAGCTCTAACAGCTCATTTAAGTGCATAGTTATCATTATGCATCTGTGTTTATTTATTTGTGCATTGACCATTTCGATATTTCCAAAGTATATATTTATAAAGCGCCTAGACCTGCTTTATAATCTAACAGACATGGAAATCTCCCTTATATTGGACCTTATTCAATTCTTGTTCAATTCAGTTATATTTACATGGTATTGCGGAGAGCTAGGACTGTATGTTGTTAGATGGATTCGCTGGAACGCCTCATCCACACAGACACTCCGATTAGAGAGCGAGGCCGGACTCAGTGGAACAGTTGACGCTGCTTTAATGATGAATCACCACTCCAAATTACACACAGCGAGGTGTTACTGCTCACAGGTTAACATTGGTCTAATTGACTTCTGCACTGTACTGGTATCTGCAACGAACAAACACAATATAGTTACATGAGAAGGTATGCTAGCTTAATGAGCACATGTCAGCTTGAACTTAGCCACAACTTAGTCAAAAGCCCAAGTTAGCACATTAAACATAAAATAAACACTGCTACACAAATAACGTTGGCGTATATTAGCGCCGAAATCGCCGCTTCATTTGCATATCAAAAGAACTAATTAGCGATCGTTAACGGATCGTTATAACCCACCATCATCACAAACGCAGACAGGCATCAATGTAAAATGATCTGGAAGTCCGTAAGCAGCGCAATACCACACTCCCAAGGACCCCTTAGCTGCCCAACAAGGTGCCTGATGTAAAACACTAACTTCCGCATCGAACAGTCCTTTCACAATAAAACGAACTGTCCTTTCACAATAAAACACAGTAGTAATAGGGAATTTACAACCCAGCAACCCTACCAGCGGTAAAAGATTAACACTTTCTCAAACCTAAATTCCCTCTTCTCCCTTTTAAACATGCGGTTAATGTAATAAAATGGTTGCAGTTTGTTTAGGTTTGCCAACAAAACTATGATTAAGTTTAGAAAAGAAAGTTCCATGGTTAAGGTTGGGGAAAAGATTGTTTGGGGTAAAATAACTACTGCCTGACATCAGGTAGTCACTGTACTTAGGTAGGTGAAATAAAAGAGGGCATACGAATGCACGTAAGTTAAGATTTTTCCTGAAGCCCTACCAGGAGGTACATTTTTCACTTTGACCAGCACCCACATTAGCTTTCTGATAAATCTTCCTTCTCTTCTAACTTAGATATGAACACTGTCTTTATCTGCACCTTAGCTTGTCCAGCAAGTGACCTTACAATTAGTCACCAGGGAAAAGTGCACTGCTAATTTAATTTTGTAGGCTAAACAGCTAATTAGCCACATACTGATAGAGCGAGCATGACCGTACACTCCAAATTCCCCTGTGTGTTTATCGAATGACTCAAATGAGCAGCTTTCTAGTGAACTATTCTACATCTACAGACGAATGTACACATATTTCTGTGCAGACATTTATGTTTCCTACAGGAGGAATTTGGTGATCTGCTGATTTTTCCTCTATACCCACCAGCAGGTTGTGTTTTGGAGCCAAATGTCTTCACAACTGTTATATGGATTACAATGCTTTTTGTGCAGACATGGCATTTGTGAATGCTTTGGTTCATCCATCTAACTATTTAGTTTTCTTTACAATGTGTATTGCATCCTTGCAGAGCTGTAGACTCTCAAGTCTTGCTCTTTCATGTAATTTGAATGATTTTTTTTCAATTTGTTTAGGTTATTTTACAGAGAGTTTGGGGTATATTTGAGTTAGACTATAGATCAGCCTTCATCTGTGAAAGGAAAATAGATTGTTAGACTATAGATCAGCGATCATCTGTGGAAGAAAAGTTAAGTCTCCTTTCATCATTGACTTCATTATTGTCCATTAATGCCCACTGTGACTTTTGTATTTTGAATAACTGGAAGCCATTGTGGATAGTTCAGATTTATCTTTTACAAATGGGAAGGTTGATGTATTTTCAGGAAAAGAAACATAACATAGCTGGCCTGAAATAGATGATGCACCCCCTGGAACATCAGGGAGGAAATTGAAAGTGAGAGAAATCCTCTGACAAGGCTGATTTGTTCCTTTTTATTGCCTGAAGTCTTGTTCGATTGATTTAAACAGGTTCAGAAATCTAAGAAGTAAGTGTGGACCGACACAAAGGGGAAACAAATAGGAAGGTCAAAGAAATATAAGACAAATACATAAGAGTAGCTGAGTAAATGCAAAAGAAAGAGGAGGTAGATATTGCTGTAAATCACACTGAACATTTTGTGCTGTATATGGTGAAGTTATCATGTCATGATATTGAAATTCTAATATACACATTTTCTGGAGTTGTAACTTGTGGTGATTCTTTACCTTGTAAGATGTAACATCAGTTAGAGAAGTGACAGCAACTCCTTCCCAAAACATAAATTCACAGGTGAGCGAGCATAGCAATTCATTCCCCCACAGAGACAGAATGATCAGCTGTCAAACTATATGAAATGAGAAAACTTTGAAATATTTTCACTTTTCTAATGACATAAATTATGTCATCATCCTTGATCTCTGAAAATGACAACTTTCGTGGGTTTTCTTGGGGACAAGAAATCCCATAGGGTCATAGTGACAAATGTAACATAGGTATGTTATCTCTCTATGTCTGCCCTGTGATAGTCTGGTGACCTGTCCAGGGTGTACACCGCCTCTTGCCCAATATCATCTGAGATCGGCTCCGGGCCCCTGTGACATGAGTTCGGATAAGCGGTTAGGGATAATGAATAATAAATTAATCTGAAAAGCATTTAAACCTTTGTGGCTTAACTAAAAGTTATACAAAATCTGTACAATAATTTGTTAACGTTTTTGAATTACACTAATTATATATAAGACCATTTATCTCCCCACTTTGTGGCTTTATAAATGAGTTAATGCTTTCACTTAACTTCACCTATCAATGTGCAAAGCTTAATCAACTGCAGGCTATCTGGCTTTATTCGAATCCAAACAGGGATTATGACCCACAGTTAATGCAATATGAAATTCCAACTACATATTTTCATATATGCTTGTGACTCTTTTGGGTCCAGTAATGATTGTTTTTTAAGTTATGTAACCTGGATACGCTCATACACACAAAATTATTCCCCTTCTCATTTCTGGCAAAGGTGTCTACATCTACAGAAATTCAGCTGCTGGCAAGGTCAGAGGGCATTACAGCAGCAGGAGCAACCAGGTGCAGTCTTAAAAGCAGAGTCCTAGATCTCTATCCTGTATTACACATGTGGGTCCAGACCTCACCATGCAGGGAATCCTCCACAGGGTCAAAAGTCATAGGTCAACCCTTTAACATTGACACTCAACCTGCATGCTAAGTAGGATGAGTGCTGGGTATGAAGGGAGAAACAAGTCAAGGCAGGTGAGCTCCTAAAAAGGAATGTTTCTGAGTATTTTTTGTATTGGCAGTGCTAAAGAAATGTTTAAATCTGCATGAATAAAGGACCTCATAATGCTTTATCAGTATTTTACATAAAGCCTACTTTGAGGAAGGTCAAAGTTCATATGTACATAGAAGAGTGGACCAATTCATGAATAAAAGCTACACTGAAAGTAATCCTTACTTTCAATGATAGTTTATATAGTTAATGAAGCAGAATGAATGTCCTTACCCCATTCATCAGCTTTTGTTCACCTGCTTCACTCACATGAAGTGCTTATGCTGTGTTTGTTTGCTAGGTTCCCCTTGTTGATAGTAACATGTGATGATGTGCTTCAATTGAACAGAAATTCCAATTGTTTGCTATTGCCTTACATAAGCTCATGATCTACTGTTATCAAATTAGCTAAAGCTAAAGCTCACTAAGAAGTGTGTAGTATTTAGTTGCATCTAGTGGTGTGGTTGCACTCTGCAACCAAGTGAATACCCCTCCACTCACCCCTCCCTTTCCAAGCTTGTAGAGAACCTACAGTGGCCTTCAGGTAACATTATCATGTGAAAGGCCTTCTCTTGACCCAGTCTTTGGTTTGTCTATTATGGGCAAATGTAGAAACCTGGCACTGCATGGAAGAGTACCCACCCCCTTTGTGGATAAGAATGGCTCATTCTAAGCTAACAAAAACATTATTTTTAGGGCCTTTTCACACCTATAGTTTGTTAGCTCTGGTGCGAATCAGGGACCAAATTGTCACACTTTAGTGTGTGTTCACACAAAAGCACAGACAAGCAGAGAAGCTGCTCTCTAGTTGGTCAAAAGGTCCATGTTCGAAAACACCCAGAACTAAACATAGAGTGTAAGAAAGCAGACTATCTGTTTATCACATCATATGCATTTATCTCTTCAGGCAACAATACATTTTGAATACAAAGCAGCTGGAAAGTAATGTGTTGATGTACTGGAATTGCCAAAGCGCACAATCCTCCTGACCTGTGGCATGCTCAGTGACATTGGTAAAATTTGAGGCAGAGTCTGCTTTAAAAAGCTCATTAAAAAGGTAGAATCTTAGCAATAACAAAAATGACATTTGGCAGCTTACAACAGAAACTGCTTAAATAAAAAAAAATGTGCAATGCTTCCTCAAGTACCCATGAACGAACAAAGAGTATTAGAGTTCATTTCCAGTTGCACGCAAAAGAATCAGGGTTTGATCTGACCAATCAAAACAAGCCAGGGTGTTTCAGGTGGTTATTCACTATAGAAAAACTTATAATGAGACATTTATTCCATTTCAATAGATTCCCCTTAATCTTACATGCAGATATTAATACTCTTGAACATGTCTCACACCCTGTCAAAGTATGTATCGATTAGATCTACTGCTGCCTAAAGTAACTGGGTGACATACTATAGCACATGATTAATGTCAGAGTAGTTGTATCAATTAGTTAATTGTGAAACAAGCACATCAAGACATACGCATTCACAGGGGAGCATTAAGTGCATCAGGAATGCTGTTAATGCAATTGGTATTCAGTTTGTATCGTCTGGAAGTTTCTATTCCAGTCATGTTGTCCTTCTGTCAGAGCTGTGACATCATGTAAAAGCTGGTAAACAGACTTTGATTAACACAATTGTCTGTAAATTCATCCTTAATGGTATTAAATTTAACCGAAACAAGCAAGTACTCCATTTGTATATTAAAATGCAATTCTATAAAGTGTTTTCCTGTGGTTCCAATGTTTCTTCTTTGATTTCTTCTCACAGATGAAGTCGTAGATACCAGATATGTCTATTTCACTCAGATTGACTGCAGTTGATGCAGCTCATTGGACTATAACATTTTGTCATTTTGTACCAGCGTCTCTGCCAACATCACAACTGCTTTAATGGAATAATTTGTATTCTGAGGCGTAACTTGTCATACTGAATGTTTTTTCTCGCAAACAAAAGCAAATGTGACATGAGAGAAGTCACAGTGAAAAAACGATGGATTTCAAGCTTCCGCACAGCTGATGTGACAATATGCAGATATTAAACAAAGCTTTTGTTTAAATTTAATAAGCTTTAGTGTTCACAGTGACCATCAGCAAAATAAAGCTGTGTTCTGTAATGCAGTTTTAACTGAATCCATGATTAATTCCTTCAGAAAGTGGTAATAATTCCATGTGACAGCTGCAAGATGTTCATTCATTTCAGTGGGTGAAGCCATTGTATTGAATTATAGGAACATTTCACTTTCAAATTCAATTTCTAATGCTTATTTTTATGTCAGTTTTATTTGTGTTAAGAAAAGTATACAGCATACAGCATTCATGACTCCTCGCCTACTTCATCAACAACAATACCCGCAACCAGACCCACGCAGAGTACAGCATTTAGATCTGCGACACAGAAGACGCAGTCAAGGCATCTGTATTATGCTGTTTTTATGTGGAGTCCGCGTGTATTGCTGGAAAAATGCTGACACTGTATCAGAGGCTAAATAGCTACCACAATACATAATGCAGTTCAGTGCTGTTTGATCCATGTATTGTGTTTTTTCCTTTGTGCCACGCCGGGTTGTGCGATCATCAGCTCTGCTGTGAGCACATGAAGAGAGGTAAACTGCTTTGTTTGTGAATACCTTTTATTAACAAGTGTAAAGGTGCAGTAAATGTCATGTTCCAATGATGGATTTGTCCCAAAAGCAAAAACCCCATTAAGCCTTTCCCAGAAGGTTACATTTTCCACGGAAGGGGCTTGAAGGAGAAATCAAATTCTAGGATACTGAATCCCAAGGGCCCTGTGGGGACTGTCACCTGCTGATTAGTTCTTGTGTCTCTGTCCTTAGTGCCAGACAATAGCCTCCCTGCGGTGAATAATTAAGGTTTGGGGGCACTCTGCTCCCTTGTTCCCAGTGCTGGATCACTAGATGTGTCTCTACAGACAAGCCTCCCCGCACGTCGTTAGAGGGTTTTAATCGCTGATATCAGACATGTTGTCTAGAAAAACCATCTTCCTGAGCCACCATGCTGACTTTACTGCAATGCAAGTGAACTTTCATTGAGCAGATTTGGCAGAGGTCTAAAGAGTCATACCTCCCCGTCTGAGACGTTCAGGGAGTTTATGCTACTCAGACTGGCAGGAAGAACAGACTGAGCAAAGCAAAGAGAGCAAAACCTTCTGTCAGTACATTTAGAAAAGATCATCTCCTTGCTAGAACACCTTCAAAATCCTACTTTAAGATCATGAACTCTGAGGATACTTATATTATCTATATATGTATATTTAAATATTACTTATGTATTTAGAAGCAAAGGACATAACACAGTGGGAAAGATTTCCTGTTTAAACTTTTTTGCCTAAGTTTTAGAATGTCTTGAAGGCATCAAATTAAATATGAATGTATATTTACAATTAATCATACAGTTTATCAGTTTCAACATTAAATCTAATGTTTACCAATTAATCAAACTGTTTTATTTACATATTAGACAGCATTTTCAGAAAAAGGTTTGTAGTCTTGATGATGGAGTGAAAATAGGTATTATTTCCAGAAAACTGTCAGTTATGATACAGTAGGTTTTAATGCACATAGTATAATTAGGCTGGTTGGTGGTACAGGGGATGTGCTCAATTGACACCCTGAGCATGGGAGAAAAGCCTTCAGCATTGTGTTTAAAAATGAACAAGTCAGAGCAGAGCGATGTCTTCAGTCAATGCACCCTTTTCTTTGCTCTACAGTAAAATGAGGCATTTTTTGTTGTTGTATGACATGGAATTCAAAAGTACAAGTAGTACAAGTACCTCAAAATTGTACTGAAAGAATTTTACTTAGAAACATTCCACCATTGGGACTGAGGCCAACCCACACAGACCCAAGATGACAGAAGTGAGATAAATATGATGGTGCAAGTGCATGAAATAATTGCTCAATGAAGGAAAGCACTTTAAAGTCACATCAGGCTTAATTGTGAAAAGAGAGGAGGTCAGAATTAGAGTAATATAATCAGATTTTATGGTTTTAGTTGCTCTTCTCAAGAGCAGAACTAAAAACAAATTTAAAGAAAGCGGATAAGTCTAGTACTGTACTGCTTTGGCCCCACAATGAACTTAATAAAACATTTATAAATTGTTAACTTCACAGGAAAATTGGAGGTTTTAAGTGTCTTGGCTTAATTAAAGAGCAACACTTTCGTTGTTGCAATATATAAATGTTATAATCAGAAGACTGTATTATAGTAAAGATGATTTCACCAATGCAGCCTGAAACCTTAAGTAAACTTAAAGGGGATGTTTGTGTTTATGGTTTCTACTGGAACATGTTTACATGCTTTAATGTTAAAAAATAAACTATTAAGTTTTTTTTTTCTCATACTGTCTGTCTCAATATAATTGTATTCAACTTCTGTCTGATACACTACATTTTATTTTCTATCAGTTTAAGTCATCTTCCTGATAAGAAGCCCAGTATTGTCTGAGAAAAACATGGCACACCTTTGCAAAGTACTTTATTTGTTACTTTCAATAAACAGTAACTTAGTAACGTAACTAGTTACTATTTTGAGGGAGTAACTTAGTAAAGTAGCTGATTAGTCTTTAAAATAACTTCCCCCAACACTGCATATAACATAACATATTTAGCTTTTTGTTTATAAGCATGAAGATGGAATTATTGATGGAAAATGTAATGACAACAAAATGTTATTTCACAGAAATGTTAGTATAGGAAGTATACACTTTATAATAGTGTTTGTGTCATGTGAGCCTACTGAAAACCACAAACATTTGACAGATCTCACTTTTGGAAATGTGAATTTGAGGTATTATTAATCTGCAATGTACAATTGATGGCAGATTGTATATGTTGTTATCAGACAAACATGCAATAAACTAAAGTACCTATCACTGGGAAATGAAAAACTATATTTTTGATCAAGTTAAGTGCACATTTTATTACATTTCCTGGAAACTATTACATTATTGGTCTTTGTAACATTTCTATTTTCTCTTTTCAAAGATGTAATAATAGTGTGGTGGCAGTGCTTCTACATAACTGGAACCAGGTTCTTTGTGATTACATTATTTGTTGTCATAAATAGTGTTTTTTATCTCTAAAAAAGGTTCAGTACCTTTATATCAACAACATCCTTGCGTGCACTGTTCACCATGCAAAACAGCAATGAATTCCCTCAGCTCAGTAAACTCAAATAAATCAGTTTTTTTTTTGTATCTTTAAAAGGAGTGCAGCGGCTCTCTTTTCAGACCTTCAAAGGCGTATTGTATGTGAAAGTACAAAACATGAGTCAGAGGGTGAGAATCAAAGTGCACTGTCCGTAAAAGCTGTTCCGTAGCCTTGTTTCAATTGTCCTACGGTACAACATGGTTGTTCCTCAGACATCAAAAGGCTGAAATTGCTGGGTTGAATCATTCAACAATGAGGCCAGGTAGGGCTTTGTTTTTACCCTAGACCGAGGAGAGGAGGATGGCAAAGTCACAGGAGATTTACAAGCTGGTGTTCACTGCTCTTTAAAAGGATGCATAAGGGAGTGTGCTTAATGATTTATTACCTCATGCCACTGTGGAAATCAAAATGGATTTTAGAATCTGCTCAACTCTTAAATCCCAACCTGGAGGAATGTGATTTATGAAAGTGACATCAGGAGCCCCGCGTGTTCCACTGTGTGTCTTAGCAAGCATGTGTGAAACGGCATCTTGGCCTCATTAAGCACATTCAAGTTATGTACAGTGCAGTGCTTTTTTTTAAATGCTAGTGTTTCATGCAGTGCTATTTCACAACTGCTATATGCCTGTCTCATTATTCCATTTAACAAGGATGAATCACAGACGGATTTCCATCCAGAAACAGTTATACAAACCTATTACATTGCAGAGCGTAATAAAGATGAAAACATCGTGTGTAAAAAGGTTACAGGTCACGGATAGTTATGCTAACAGTGTTCCTCATATGAACATGGTGTATATTGTCAGGTGTGGTGTTAGAGTTGATGTTTTTGGCAGTTTGATTAGCAATATTGAAGAGATTGTTTGTTTTTTTGAACTGGGGTTGTATAGGGTACTTATCCTTAGTCTGCGTGTGACCTGCACTAGCTAACTTTTCCACCAGTTGGGGCTACAGCCTTTTATGTTGTCCTGGGTATTTTGGCCATTTTTAAAGTGGAAATGAAGCAGTCAGACAAATTCACCGTATTTGTTAGACTGGGTCCTATTCTTATCAATAATTATGTAACAAACGGAGCGCAGTTTTTTTTTTCGTGGCAATGGGCACCGCCATCTTGCATTACTATGAGCTGTGATGTCACTGGGTTGTTTGGCTTCGCTGTCCTGATGAGAGTCCTGTTGTCCGCAAAGCATTACAGTGAGAGATTATAGCGAGAGAAAAGAGGGAACGATGGAGACTGGTGGGCCAAAGGAGAGGAGAAGACAAAGAGGAGGTCACTACTGCATTGCTCCTGGGTGTAAAAATTTATTTTGCAAAGTTAAGGCCGAGGACAAACTGCCTGTGTTTGTTTCAGTGCTGCCTTCTCTATCCCCAGCTCTATGTCCTGCAAATTTCACTGGGCTGATGCGTTGGTGTTATGGGGGTCCCCATGGACCGCCAGAAGACAATACCTTTATATTTTAGGTACCCAAATTCAGGAAAACTAAAGACATTCTTGTAATTTTGCAGTGTCTGTTATTGGTGTTGTTAGTCACTATTTCTGGTCATAGCAGATACAAGCCGGTGAGATTAATTAAGCAGCCTTCCAGCTAGTTACTGCAGTGTTGCAAGGTTGGTTCAAAAACACAGTTAGCCAGAAAATGGGAAGGAAAGGTTTGTCAACCCACCTCAAGCTAAGTTTTGTAGAAATAATCTATTTTTAAGACTCCCATTTGAGTGGAAAATCACCAAATCTGGCAACCTTTCCTGGGTGTAAAATTTTCCACCCAAGATCCAGTTATTTTCAGCTTGTGGTGTCAACCAATCAGAGCCCAACAGTAAAAACGTTGCTGCACCAGACTCCTGTAACAAAAATAGTAACTTTACCTCACAGAACACGGGAGTTGCTTGTCTACCGCTGCTTCAGTTGCTTAGTTTGTGTAATTGTGTGACCTTGGTGAATCTAAAAAAAACTCCCAACCACCAAACTTACACAATAACACAGATATATAACCCCACTTCAAATAATCCAAACTATCCCCTTAAGGTTTTCACTTACAACAGAAGACTGTTTATGCCCAAAGAAAAAAAGTCAAGAGAAAAATATTTGATAAAATGAAACTTCCTCCTTGCCTATGAATGGGATAAAAAGCTAATCCTCCGAACATGAGAGCTGCAAAGACAATGCAGTCTGGCGCAAATCTACCTCTCATAAAGAATAAACCGTTTAATATCAGTGATTTAATCTGAGAGGGGCTAAGTGTAGAAATGCAGGGATCATTTTCTTTTAAGTCCCCCTCCCTTTCAAGTAAACACCATCCTGCCGGTGTTCAGACAGTCGCTTCAAAACAACATTCAGGCAGGAAATTGTTTCTGAGAGCCAGAACTCTCAGAACAGTCGAGTGTTGGTTGAGTCACTCATATTGATCAAAAAGCCAGTCGACCCCCTGCAGATATATTGCTGTCTTTTTGTTGCCAGTAGAATTGAAGCTGTAATTTTCCCTTAAAGGCCCTGGACCCCTGTGATCCCACCACACAGGTGTTGTCACTTAGTCTGCCTGATTGGAGCTCTTCTTTCTGCTTCCCCTCACACTTGGTTAGCTTCTTGGCACA
>CAFUXE010000303.1:409667-481413 GCA_903364295.1 Serranus cabrilla | reverse complement strand
GCAAGCTGCTCCATGCATGTCATTACATGGTGAATGTTGTATGATGAAAGGCATGTAAACAGAGTCTAAGCATTAAAGCCACAGCACTTTAGAGAACTGTTTAATTTATATCTCCTCTCTATCTCTTTGTCTCAACCGCCTATTTTTTATACCCTCAGTCCCAGATGATCAGAGTTTAAAAGTGCACAGAGCTGAAGCTAACTGATGCGTTTCTCTTATGCTCTGACAGACCTCAATTACCTCTGCTGCCTTCGTCCCGACTGGACTGAGGTGAGAGCCATGGACTGTGTTTGACAGACACATTATGTCACACTTTTATGGTGCCTTTTTCAACTTCAGTTTAGCTTGGTCCAAGTCTCTGCTGAGTTTAACACAACATGCAATCCACTGTTTTGCAGCACTAGTGCAGTGCCTGCTGAGCCAGGTGCAACATGCAGTTTTGTGCAGCCAAACAACTTCACAAGTGATACTGTGCATCCTTAGTCTTGAACAAACAACCTGCCATGACATAGTTGTATCTTATATCCTGCCACAATTTAAGGGCATATGGCCTATAAATGGTATTTGAAGTAGGAATGGCCAGAGTATTTGCTTTGGTGTCAATAAAAATAAATAAATGCTAAACTTTAAAACATGTCTTCATTGGAATGTAGCCATAAAACTACTTATGTACAAACCCATACTAATACTCACCGGCCATAGCTTGACTCTAGACTTTGCTTTTCTAGCTTTGTAAATCAAACTGTTACAATAAATATGTATGTATAATATAATAAAACAGCAATTCTAACAAATAACTAAGTGACATACTAAAATAATACTGAAATGACTGCATTGCCCAGCTGGTCTGAAATAACATTAAGATCCCTTAAGCCAAGCTGGAGAAGTTGCTAGGAAATGGTCACATTTGCTGCTGTACTGTCACACCAACTCTGACCCTGATAAAGTATTCTGATGGATGGATCATTAAATAAGTTGTGTGGCGATGGGAGACACTGAGGGAAAGGCAAGGGGCACGGGTGCATACTAAATCCACATGCACTGTATGTCACATTTTGTTATAATGAAAGTTATGTTGTTTCTAGTTTTATTAAATACTATCTCAATGCCATGTTAGATGTAACCCTGACCCTAGAACTCACCACATCAGATGCAGGGTGCCTCCGTACAGAGTCCAGTCATCCAACAAGTGGAAAAAAAGGTTGTGTGACTTTCTTAAGCGTCAGGCAACAGAATCAAATTTTATGGTGTGGTTTATTCAGTGTCATTAGCCCTTGAAAATGGCGACAACAAAACGATTGTTAGTGTTCCTTTTTATTCGCTGATTACATGCAGCTTCCACCCATGGAGAAAGGATGAGGGACTGTTAACAGATCCTGCTGCTTTCCAACCAGCCCCAATTCACTCCTTCATCACCTCCATCTTCCCTGCCATCCATCTCTTCACACATTCAGCCAGAGGGAAAAAAGAAAATGTAATGTACCTGATGAGCCCATTGAGCCAGAATTTCCTCTGATCTCTTGGATCCAGGAGGAAAATTCTGCACACTGTAACAATAGGCTCATCATCTGCAATTACCTGTGCACTATCCTCAAAACAAATGACACTTAATGATATAGGGGACATAAAGGAGCTCATGAGCAAGAATTAGATGCTGAGGAGACATCAGCATCTTGTGTTTGCGGTTTATTTATTTATTTCCCCTTTTATTTTTGGCAGGAGAAAGTAGAGGAACATCTTAATTCCGACAATGTTTATACAGCAATTATGCGTTGTAGCTACGTAATGCAGCCAGTGTTTATGTAGGGCGGCATGTACATGTCTGTGTTTGGAAACACTGCAGCTTTGTTTATGTACCACAGAATGAACAGATGATGTTTGGAAATGCAGCTTCTGGTTTGCTACCGAAAACCCACTGGGTGGATGATGAGAGATGACTCATGAGTATCAGATACATGCAGTAACTGAGATTATAAAATCCTAGTTGACACAAAAATAACGTCAACAGCACAATATATGTTGCTTTTTAGAAAATTAAAGCAATCATATGATGAGCATGTGTGTTGTTTTCAGAGGAAAATAGAGGTTTTCTCTCTTGTTTTCCTCCTTTTCCACTTTTTTTTTTCAACATTGATCATAATTTTGCCCATGACAAAATTGGTGCTTTTAAACAATACAGACAGAGAAATTATGAAAAAATACTGGTTGCCCTTATCATCATTTGGAGTTGAACCTGTCAGGGAAATTGCTGATGCTTGTCTCAGAAACAGTGAAAACCAACAGACTCTGATGACTTACACTGAAATAGTTTATGACTTAACTTAATCAAGGGGAATTAACAATTTCATCACTCAGAGAAAGACAGCAGTCTTTGATGTCAAAGTGATTTCTGAAGCACTTTTCCCCTTACATTGTGGAGAGAGAGACAGATGATAACATAGACACAGACAGCCTGGTCTGGGCCTGTGTAAACCAAGCTGGGAACAGCTTACAACAAACACTGAATTATTCCGTTTAAATAGAGTATACAGGTCGATTTTTAATATGCAATACAATATAATTAATCCCCAAATTCCACCACAATCCCCCCTTTTTGATCAAGTATCAATTGTATGTTTCTAAAAACTACAGATGTGTTGAATCTCAACATTTCTCTCATTCCCTTCTGTGGTGGTAATAAAGCTTTGGGAAAAACAAACAATACCAACACACTGGATCACAGCTTCTACAGACATTCAAATAAATGTAGAAGATGTGATTAAGTTTAGGAAACCTAACTACATGGCTGAAGTTATAAAAAAAGACCAGGGTTTGAGATTTGGAAAAATAATTATACTACAGCCCAGTGCTAAAATTAAAAGTTGCCGACAAAGTTTCATATCAACACTTCTGTGGTCTGCAGAAATGTACAATGTCAGCGAATTTCCGGTGACTTGGCTGATGTAGTTACCTTATTTTCTCATGTGATGACAGGTACTTGTGTGACAATTTAACAGCAACTATGACAACTGAGCCATCTTCATCCACTAAGGAAGACAAGGTGATGTATTTAAAGACTCTGAAAATGCTAATACAGTTGCACAGGGATCTTGAGCTTTTTTTTATTTTATTATTATTATTTTTGTTAAATTACTTTTTCCAACATCAATGACAAACTTTCAAGGTTCATTGTGTGCATTCAAAAAAGCAGTAAAGCAAAAGGGAGAGGGAAAAAAATTGTGTATATTATATGGCATGAAATATTACTTTGTAAAGCCATTTGTCACTTTCAAAGAAAACTCTTTGAAAATCTGAAGCTAATATTCAAACTACACCCACAGCATTTTCACACATAAGAAACCTGAAGGTCAGCCAAAAGCTGCACTTCACTCACAAGCCCACCTTCTGTCAGTAAAGGCTTTTTAAGCACCTTGGATGTTTGTTCAGAGGAATAAATAACGGAGGAGGAGAGGAGGAGGATGTTGTTTCAGAGTATAATGGGGAACAATATGCAGGTTAACTGCAAATCGAAACAGCTTTTCACATAATGTGAATGCATTGAAGTTTAGACTGAGATACCACACATAAATGCTTCCACAGACTGCTGTAAACAGCTAATTGATAGGGAAATGGCTCCAAATCAGCGAGTGGGACTCAAACACACCTCCGGAGTCAGTTATTATTCTCACTCATCACTACATGTAAATCCATGTCTTGCACCTCCCACCCATCAGTACAAATTATAAGGAGTTTGAAGTTTTGTTTGCTACTACTCAGTGGCTTAATGCTGAGGTGCTCACAGTAATACTAATAATTATAATAATAACTTTATTTGTGTAATACATTTGCAGCTCAAAGTAATTCATAATATGGTATTAAAAAACAAACAAATACAAAGTTAAGAACTATAAATAATTAAAAAGATGCAAGATGAAAACATTAATGCAATATATAGTTGAACAGCAGAAAAATGAACTTGTAATTGTAAAAAATGTAATTAAAAAGGATAAAAACAAACTACTTAAGATATAAATAAGTAAGTGTTCAATAGATTTTTTTCATTTGTAGATTACTTGAGGAACAGTTAAAATATCAGCATCACAAGCCATGAGACCTGTTGTGGGTTGATAAGGAATTAAGAAATCAGTTTGTACACAATTTAGTCCTTCACATTGGATACTCCAAACATTCAGAAAACCAGTAGTTATGGTCTCTATTTAATACGATCTGTCCATTCATCTATTTTCCTTAACTGCTTATTAAAACTCGGGTCATGGAGGGCTGGAGCCGACCCAGCTGACTTTAGGTGAAAGGCGGGGTACACGCTGATTTTATTCTCACTGGAACTATAATTTTGAATTGAAACAATTGAAACATTGAACATAGTGCTGTATTGCAGAAGGCTTATATACAATCAGACTTTTATTTGCAGCCAGTGTAGTCTCCCCCTGCTGACCATTAGAAAGAAAGCAGGTTTCGGGCACTTTCACATTGGCTCAAGTTTTCAGATCCGAGCAATATGTTCACTTCTTGAATACAGAATATGCAGATGCAAGAGCGTTTCAAGGTTTCAAAGTTTATTAATATGTTAAAAAACAAAAGATACTTATGGTACTTCTACAGTTCTGCAGGATAGTAAATATTCACCAGGATACAAGGATCGACTTGGCATTAATGGACTTGTCTCAGTGTTTGTGTCCATAATTAAGAATTCCACGAACAGGAATTTAGTCTGCAGGCTACATTAACTCTGACTGCACCACACTCTCCATTTGTACCTCCCTGCATCCATAATTTACTCATTTTTCCTACAGACTGTTCTTGCGTTGCCTTGGGCACTAATATCCACTCACAGGTGTACATCTGCGTGCACACTCACACATTAGCCCACACAAACGCACATGCTCTGGCTCTGGCCCTGTTTCTGGGAGTTTCTAATGTCCTTGTTTTTCTCTTTTTGCTTTTTGTTTCTACTCTGCTGTGTTTTGCATGCTTGTCTCTGTGAAGCATTTGAGGCAAATGGGTTAAAAGTTTCATATTCTCCTCTGTTGCCCGTCACCTCATTGTGAACTTCTGAACAAGTCTTAACCTTATCATCTAACCTCAGGGGACCTTATTACTTTGTCACTTCATGCACAGAATGGATTAATTAAAACATGAAATCTTTTGAAATCATTCAAGGGGCACATCGTGTAACAAGGAAAGAGAGAAACAGAGTTCAAGGAAGGACGAAAAAAGTCTTTTGTGAGAGAAGTGTCCAGTTGTTTGGGTTTATTAAGATCATTAAGGGCTGTTATGTAGGTGCAGAAGAAATTGTAGAGAAAACTGTAGAAAGATTTTGTGTACTGACTCAGAAGCAAGGTTTCAAGGTTATTACACAAGCAAAACTGTGGGTGAGGCTGAGACCAAAAGCCTGTTTTGCACTGACTGCCATGTAGTACTGAAACTGCCACTTAAAGGCATAATGACTAGGATTTTATTAAGAAACGATGTACTGACTTAAATAAAATAAATCTCTATAATTATCACTTGTCACTGGAAGTGTGTGGTAGTATCTGTATATCCAGACACCATGCCCTCTGCCTGTATTTTCTCTTTTCATGTTGCCATGTTCAGGACATTTCAGCCTTAGGCATTGTGTGTAGCCCTAAGCTAAAATGCACAAGGTATAGGCTAGCAACCAGGGATCATGCACTTCTGGTGTCATTCATGGATGTATATAGAGAACAAGATCCAGCACTGGAGGCGATGCCCTGTTTATTTCTATGTACGTTTCTCAGAAGTGCATGAAGCCAAAAAAGTTTGACTTCTGGCAACCGAATTGACTGAAATTAAATTGTAAATATTGTACTTTTACTCAATTACATAGAGCTACAAGCTTTAGATCGTATGTGAAAAAAAATGTGTCACAGAAATGTCTTGTTAACTTCTGTCGGCAGTGGATTCAAGGTAACAACCACCTGTAAAAAAGGTTTCACATTATACTTACAACTAGTTTCTATCCAGGCTATCTTGTTGCAGCCTTTCAAAACAAAGAGTAAACAAAGTTTAATTTACAGACTCCATTAGTAAACAAGCCAACCTGGATGCCATCTGGCTCCCTACTTACCACTAGCTACAAATTTCTATCAGTCAATTCCCAGGAAAGGGAATGAATCACTGGTTACATTAGTTGAGCAGATGCCAGGGAGCACTAAGCCTACAGATATCCTGCAGTGGCAAATCAGCAACAACAAGCAGCTGCAGGAGGCTACATATATCGGACAACAGCAACAAACAATAGGATTTGCTGCAGGGAGTAAACAACATTCAGCTGACAGTACAATTATACAGAGCATACACAAATCAAGCAGAACCACAAACACAAGGTATGACAGAAACTTGGTGAACAGCTGATCCCAGCAGCTGTCTTTATTACTTTGAACTAAAGTGATGATTGGATTACAGTGAAAGGAACTCACGGGCAGTCAAGAACTGCAAAAAGGTAGTTTTACATTTTCAAGTGGTTTACAATCAAACAAAAAGCAACACCTTAAGTCAGCTGACATTCAACTTCTGCAAAACTGGTGGCACAGAATCCATGTGTTGGCAAAATGTTAACTACCTAACATGAATGTCAGACACAATGCTTTGTTATTTCAAACAAAAACATTCATGTTTATTCCTAATAAGTTTACACCCCATAGTTTTGTTTCAAGTACCTTCTACTTCATGTATTGTAATGGCCTTGCACTGTGTTACGATCCTCGGGGTTCGGTGTTTGTTTTGTGCCTAATTCTGTGTCTAAGGACCGCGGCTGACGTCACCAATGCCATC
The DNA here is from genome assembly GCA_903364295.1 of Serranus cabrilla. Taxonomy (NCBI): domain Eukaryota; kingdom Metazoa; phylum Chordata; class Actinopteri; order Perciformes; family Serranidae; genus Serranus; species Serranus cabrilla. Next base: position 474,618 of record CAFUXE010000303.1, on the reverse strand, counting down.
AGAAGGAATCCCCACTGGACAACGCCTTCGAGTCATCCACCGCACCTGGTCGCAGGGTTTCCCTGGCTCCGCCTTCTCCCATGCGATTGGTCCGGGGACCAATCACTCGCCGCCACACCCTCCAGCCCAGCCTTAAAAGCCGTTTCCCGCGGCTGAGGAATTCCCTTTTTTGTTCTTCTGTCTGTTGTATGGCCTTAGAGTGTTGTGTCTCTCGTTTTTTCGGTGTTAACGAGAATTTGATAGTTATTGTACTTATAACTTAGTTGATCAGAGGATCTCGATTTCTGTTACTTAAAATTTGATATTAACTTGTCTGAGGCACTAGTGTGATGTTTATTGGAGAACTGGGCTATAGGTAGTTGTTTTGTTTCCCCTTTGCACCACACTTAGGTTTGTTTTTCTGTTAGTGCACATTAGTTTATGGGTGGCTGCTACTTTGTATTTCTGTTTGTATAGGTAAGTTTAGTGTAGTTCAGCCAGGTTGTTTTCGTTTACTTTGTTTGCTTTGTTAGTTAGTTACAAAAGTGAGTTAGGGAGAGTATTTTCAGTTTTAATTGTTTTATAATTCGGCGTCACCAGCCGCCCTCTCCTGTTGTTTACTGCCTCCTTTTGTTGTTGTTTTTGCCTGAAAAGGTTCCTGTGTTGTTGTTATTTCTTTAGTTTGCTACTAAACAATGAATGTTTTACTTTGCCTGATTCCATCGGCGTTGTGTTGCTTCCCTATACCCCTAGACACCATCATGGGTTGTATCACACTGACAACATGAAAACCTTGTTCTGCATAAGATTCACACCATACACTGCTTCTTCTCCTGGCTTTTTATTGAAGTTGCACTCAACGCTAGTGTTGGTTGTTTACACCCTCTGGGTGCAAGCGCTAAATTACAACACAGAGGCCATTACAGGATATCATCTCAGATCACCAAATGGGGACATGGGACATTAATCACTACAAAATGGTATATAACACACAGACGGAAGCACACATGCATGCAGATGGGACAACAAAGGTGTGTGCATGCCACCACAGACAACCCCACAGTTCCATTCTTTTCACACATTTTAAAGGAGGAAATAAAAAATGTTCCATCACAAAATCACAAATACATGTGCCCGGCACATAAACAGCAGAGTGTTAAGAAAGAAAACCTGAAATGTTTTGCTGTTGTGAAAATGCTCAGTAGTCCTTTGCTGTGCCGGCACGAAAATGACAAATTGCTCTCTGTGGCAGTGTTTAAATCCATCTTCACATACCCTCAAAAGCCATTGTATCTGAACATGTATTTCATTTAGAATGACTTATAGTATTGACCTTCGTGCCTGTGCATTGTAACTGAAGATTAACTAATGACTACTTGTTAAATATTCCCCAATTTTTCTTGGCAGGATAATTAATGAAGTAATTAAGCACACGGTAGTGCAGAATCATCAAAAAAAAGTCCAGATATTTTTCATTTGTCTCTTTCTCCGTCCTCTCCTTTATTGTTTATTCTGTTTTTCATCACACACTGTTTCCCTTGTTCCCTCGCACTCACCAACTGCATTATTACTGTCCGACAAATCCATTAATTTTGCAAAACCATTGTAAAAAATAAAAAAAAGCAAAGAGCAGCTATTAAACATGAAACACATAAAAACTGAACATTACCTTCCATTTTACAACTGTTAGAAAATGACCTGGGGACATTTGCCTGAGGTGGAAAAGTCTTATTTCACTACAAGCATTCAATGCTGAACTCCATTAGGGAGATACATGCTCTTACCTTATTGTCTATGAGACAAATATTGTATGATTTAAACTGTATCCAATAAAATGTAATGTTAGGAAACAAAAAAAAACCTTCAGGCTGCTGTAAGGTTACCAGAGATGAGTTTTATTTGTTTTAAAGCAGGGGTCTGGGATCAAAGCCTCTGTAAAGTGTTTCAGATAATCCATCTCGTAGCGAGAGCACAAACTACATTCCATGGGATTTGCAACAACGTACTGAGCCATTTGCATTAAAGACAACAATCTTTGTTGCAATTATTAAAAAAACTGTATGAACACTACCCCACATCAGGGTAAGAGTGTGTCTAGACATAAACAAGATTAATAATCCATTTACACCTGGCATCAAAAAACAGTCATCAGGATACACAATTATACATTACTGGACACCAAAAATGCTAATTAATGCAAACACATCGGGATCAGAATGCGATCAGTATCGGCCAGAGCACATTTGGAGGTGGTTCAATCCATTCTCACTCCCAACTCATCACATACGGATTGATCAGGACAATAGACTGTAAACAGAGACTGTTTAGACTGTATTGTGTGTCTTTACTGCCAGGCCCCTTTCAGAGGCCAGCGGCAGGTCCTGTGTCCATTCATTTCAAAGAAACACAGATTATGACAGATTCGTTAGTCACAGCATCACCAAAGAGAATATTTGCCCCACTCTTTTTCAAACCATGTCTTCTGAACATTCTTTCAATGAAATTGCATCATTCAGATGGACAAGAAAGGAAAATGATGTTTCTTCAAGACATGTATCTGTCTTTGCGTCGTACTCTTGCAAGATCTGACAACTTGGCTAACAATACCGTCAGCCAAACATGTAGCTAAATCATTTTCATAATGCTAAATGTGACAGACGTGTTAATATCTAATGCTAGCACAAGAAAATATAAATGTATTATGTTGACGTTCACAACACTTCCAAAATAGCGCAGTGGAGTGGAAGTGGACAGGAAGTGTATAGCATTAACTATCACTGGAGCAGCATTCTCTTGTAAGAAGAGTATCTTTGCTGAAGTGTAGCCAAAATATCTGGATCGCCCCCTGGTGGCTGGGTGCAGTAAAGGTCATTAAACTCGCCCCCTCTATTTAAGGGGACATGGGCCAAATTAAAAATTCACAGTACACATCAAATAAACGTTTTCCAAAGATGTTTTCTCATTTAAGGTATGTCTGTTCATGCTTAATGTTGCTCTATGTTCAAGTATTCATTTTTCTGATAGGATTGGTTTTAATTAGTTATTTGATCTATAAACGGGATGAGAGAACAAGAGAAAAAGTCATTAGGATTCATCTCGGCCAGCTCCATGGATATATATATATATCACTTTAAGACCTTCAGGAAAAGTCAGAGGATTAACAGTCAGTGAGAGTTATCCTTTGTACATAATCCTGTGGTAATATATGTCATAGTTATAAAGATGTTTCATTCTGAAACAAAATGCTGGGCAGAATGACATATCTTGAACTACTCAAGTTTAAAATGTTTCAAAAAGCAGAAAATATGCTTTTTTTTCTGACCTGTATTACTCCATGGATGTGCAAGACACAGATGAGGGTCCCAAGGAAGAAAATAATTTTTGTGATTACCTTGCCCTTATCTGTTAACTGAAAATTATTAACCTATTGTCTGTTAAAAGTCGTCTCTATAATTTGGAGGCTAAACTTGCTGTATGCCTTTTTCCAAGATATTAGCAAGTACCTATTTTCGGGGAAATTATAGGCCTGCTCTTAATCAAGAATTGTATAAATGAAAAATTGGTAATAGCAGTTAGGGTGACCCCGTTTGAGATGTAAGAGCTGCACAAGTAATAAAATGGAATTTAATATTTGCGTCTTGGGGTTGACTTTATCTCTTTGGAAACCACCATAACTACTGTGTTTGGACTATGCCATCATAGCACAGATTATAGCAGACATTACTAAAACCACAAGCACAGGAAGGCTCATCATGTAAGCTATACGTTCCAGACAGGAAACAGACTGCAGATGAAGTCTGTCACAAAATTGAGTTTTTTAACCACCTAAACAAAGGCCCAGCCTAAAATTATTACACCTGTATAATTGTTAATATGGACGCTATATTAACGATATTTTTGCTGCTAAGCGCAGCAGTTTCATTTGGCACTACTTTTCCTTAAACGTAGAACTTTCATGTGTCTACGCATTATCACTGCAAGTTGGCTGTTTTGGTCAGCATTAGCTCTCCAGGTCTGTGTGCATGGGTTAACAGTTTACATACCAGCACCAACAGGATTTTTAGGCTCATTCTTGGGCTTCATCATGGGGTCTAGTTCCAACAGAAGTTTCCCCTCCTTCTCTTTCAGCCCTTTCAGTCTCCATCTACAAAAATCGGTGGACATATTGTTGATAATAGTGTACACGTAAACGGGTATAACATTTTTATGACAGGCCTTTGTTTCAGTTGTTAGATTACATTGTGACAGGCTCTATCTGCCGTCTGTTTACTGCCTGTCCAGATCCACTGACTGGGAACATGTAGACCATCATCTACTACATGAAATACATTGTCTGTAAGTACCTCATAAAGCCTCACTTTAAAAACTTTTAACTATCTCTTTTAAACATAAGCATTGCTGGTTAAGGCCTACAACAATCAGAATTAGATGTAAGTGTTAGATAACACTTCCATATATGAAAAAACTCATAGTATTTGAAAATTATAATGTGCCTTTGAAGCAGTCACACCTGCACAAAGCATTTTCTTTAGCCCCATGCGCTGACGTCCTGTGTAATTATAAAGTTAAGACTGCTGACTTTATGCAAAGTGATGAGAAATGAGCTTGTGATGAAGACCTTGCCTGGAGCAGCTTTGTGGATTTATGTCCCTCCGATAAGTGAAACACCCCTCCGTGTACTGTTAGACAAGGCAGAAGCGGGAACAGAGGGAAAAGAAAAGAAAAACATAGAGGAGGGGAAGGAGAAAAGGACTTACATGCTCGATGTTAATAAGGAGTTGTCACAGCAGCGTCAGGCCTTATATCAACTATGCAGAGGCTTTGGGAGATCTGCCAACAGGTCTGAATAAAGCTCTGGTCCACTGGGGATCTTTGAGGTCTCAGGGCCACAAAACTAAACTTCTCTGCTGCTCTTCTAGGACAACAAACACTTTATCTCTGCTGAGACCCTGTCCACTTAAACTACCATCAATCTCTGATTTCCAATGACAGTCACAAACCTTGACAGTAGGTGCATTTCTCTTCTACTGGTTTATGCACACTTTCTATCTGCATTGGAAAAGAGCTGGAGATTGCAAATAAAAAAAGTCAAAGTAAAAAAATAATAATTTCTCGCTCTACTGTCTTCTCTACTACTTTTACACTTTGCTTAAAACTGAAACTTATTACACTAAGTTTGTACAATCATATGCCACAGGAAGTCCTTGGGGGTATATTGTAATTCAGCTACTAGCTGTGTTACATTGTATAATATTGGTTGTATACTGCATTTCTGTTTCTCTACATTGCAATTCTACTACTCTCACATTAGTCTAATGTGTTTCAGCATTTCCAACTGTGTAAAAAGCACCAATGTCCTACGTGTATTTCCTGTTACATTGCTTCTTCGCCCAAAAAAATAAGTTAACTTGAAGATGTCAGGTCAGCCAATGTTATGGTATGGATTGTGGCAATGTCACTTGGTTGCTCTTGTATGGCTTACAAAAATAGCTAGCTGAGTGTATGCTTAGCTTAGTCTAGTTATATGGTATGTGCTATAAGTGAAAATCTCCGCATCACTATTATATTCCACCAACAACACAACAAACTACCCAGAGATTATAGACTGTATAGAAGAAGTGGAAGTAGCCGGTATTCTGTGGAGTTTGCACTAGCTAGCTAGCCTGGTTAGAAAGGTGCATCACTTATTTAAAATAGACAGTCGTATACTTCGAAACATTTTTGGAATTGTGGCTGGATATAAAATTGGAGTTCTTATTGCAGCTGGTGGAGACGCCCCCTGCTGGCAGTTTGAAATAATGCAGGTTTAAGGCAATACCGCATTGGCTTCACTTTTCAGTAGTAGAGGTGGCCGCCTAGTTGGGATGAGTTGTTGCAAAATATTTACACCCAGTAACTGCCAGATGTCAAAATTGTTATGTAGCTAACCATAGGCTACTGACGAAACTAATGTGAGCTTGCTAATACATGACCCTTTTCAAATGAATAGAAATGGGTCAAATGAAATATTTATCTCACATGGTAGTTTACAATACTGTCGTGTAGCCTAATGGCAGATGTAAAAATACAAAAATAACACAAAAAAACTGAATGTACTATAGAGCACTTCTACTGATAGTAGTTAAGTTATCATTGTCCATGGCATGAAAACTTTCAACTTACAGACATTCCCCATCTTTAATGGTACATTCTCATTTCCTGATTTAGTAAAATTGCCAGTTTGCAAAAAGGAAGCTGTTACTTGGAATTTATGAGGGTCTAGGCAGGAAATCCTGGTGCACCTAATTCAAAAAGGATAAATTCAGTCATTTAACAAAATCAAATGGCCTCCTAGCAAAAAACATATCCTTGTTTGCCAACTTATAATGGATTTGCATGCAAACCCTAACATCTGACCAATCCCTATGAACTGCTTTCCATTCTCTACACACTTATGTCCTGCTTTGTTTTTTCTACTACTGAGGCTGGGGGTTTTGGAGTAGAATGCCTTTAATAAATCATCTCTATTATGTATGCATGTAGGGACATTTTAGAGTGCTGTCTGTTGTGATGGACACCTTTCCTCCTGCACAGACTTTTGGGATTAGCTCATTGATCATCAGGGAGTTATCAGTGTTTGCATTAATACCTTGTCACATTAAACACCACTCTCAATTCCCAGAGATATTCCCACTTGCTTCACTGACATTTTGAGGCTATCAACCCCAGCTTTTTCTGTGAAAAGTTCACCCTTCTCTTTTGGAATTAAAAAAAGGACAAAACTTTTAAAAAGTGTTAACCCTCCCTTGATCTTGACTTCTCAGTAGCTTAAGACCTGTTCCTTTAGCTACTAAAGGCTGACAGTGGCATCAAAAGGTTGTCTTGGAGTGGTAGAAGGAGTTTTTTTTTTGTAATATTAAAACATTTTAGCAATGATAGACCAGAAAATACCCTTCAGTGATGATTTTCTTTTGAATTCATATTCTGGCTAGTCCTTATTGCCAAAGAGCAAAATCTGTATAGGAAGCCGTGTCAAGTGAAAGATTGAGGAATTTGATTGGTATCTTTGGAAATGTCCCAGACTGAACCTTAAATCATTCCTATCATAGTACTGTTGTAATTCATCAATCCATCCAATCATTAGCCATCCATCCAATCATTATTTATCCATCCATTCATCAATCCGTCCAAGCATTAGTTATACATCCAATCATTATTTATCCATCCATCCAGCCAGTCAGCCATCGACCAACTATTATTCATCCAGGATGAAAGTCACCACAACTGTTGTCACCCTCTCTCAACTCACTGAAAAGATACAGACTGCTCCAGAATGTTCCAGATGGTAATTCCCCAATTAGTTTGTAAAAGGGTAGTCATGATTGTCAAAGTCCTGGATCAGTTTAGACTTTAGTTTTTAAGGTCACAATTCAATAAAATGTTTGATTGTATGTGTTTGTTGGTTTGTTTTTTTCAGCATTGGTTGTAGAGTCTTGATTCCTAAAGCTCAAAAGTTAATCAGCTTTACACCCTAAAAATAATGTTTACATTTTCCAAATGTTCTTTAAAAAGAAACATGGCAGCATGGAATTGAGTTTGACATGACTGCCATTTTTGTTTAACATACCTCACTCAGAGCATATGGTCCTGTCCTGACTGATACTATACTGATTTGGTGTTTGTTCTAGAGGGCCTTAACAACATATAAAGTCCTTGATTTTCAGCACAGGGAAAGATGCACCTACCACACGATAATAACAAGAGAAACATTTTAAAAATAACCCTCCCAAAACTGCTGACAAATTAATAAAACCAAGCTTACTTGAAAGAGGAACACAAACCCTACATACTGTGTCTAGGTACACTATAGGCAGGAAAGTAGTTTATTTATTTTATGTGTGTGTTTTTCTTGCAGTCTAAATATTTGGCATATTATAACAGAGGCCAAGACAGTGAAACAAGTGGGTGTTGAGCTGTGTGGAAAAATGAGTATGAGTCATGGAATCTTTTGAGTGTGAAAAAAAATGTGCATCTGTAGTACTGATACATACATATAGTATTCTATCTATAAAGCAAACGTACTCCATTGTTTTGGATATCTTTTTAGTTTGTTTTGTTTTAGCATGTAAAGTGATCTTCAGATTGAGTATTTTAAGATAATATAGAAGATATGCAGAAAAAAGATACACACATAACAAAGTCGAGAGTTTTAGCTTGTGCTTGTGTGTTTGTTTTCTCATTGCATTTGCAGTAAGTATTTTTAGTCATAGTGTCGCTTAAAAAAATGGATAAGCTCACCGTCAAACAAAATGTTGACAGACTGATTTATACTTGTTTACTGTCCACGGCATCTTTCCACTGCACACACACATACATACGTACACACACACACACACGTCCTACTCACATCCAGTCTCTGTCTGGCAGACCTCCCCAGTTAACTGGGCTTGTAAATCATCCGCACAACATCAATGGAGAAACATTTGTCACCTCCAACGCCAGCCTGACTCAGCGTCTCTTTAACTGTCCTCAAGGAACAAGGCACGGCCAGACACACAGGATGTCAAAGGGGTCAAGGGGTGAATTTTAAAGAGAATGATCAAACTACCAGTTCTGCTGCTAGCCAGATTGGATGTTATATAAAAGATATGAGTTGTTAAGTCAAGTTAAGAACCAGGGCCTAGAGGATATTTTTTATTTGTTTGTTTTGGGGGTGGGGCTGAGTCTGGCCAACATATTTGATTCCAATATAGGTTATTTCATATCTTGATAATGATATATTTTATGATACACTATAGTATGCTATGAATGAATATGAAACAACCATGATAAAGCTATATGGTTTACTCCACCATAAATATTTGGTTTATATTCGATGGTTTGAAAAAATAAAATAAGACACAAATAAATGCATTTATTTATATTACTGAAAAATCAATTTAACACATAAAGTCTGTGGCTTCAGGATTTGTGGGAAAGTTTTGGTCTTAAATCTATTGTTGTAAATAGACTACCACAGTTTAAAGCTGTGATAATTCTCAAAGGGACACTGTACAGTTTAAGCCAGTGACAAATGGATCGATGATTTATCCCACATGGCTATGTTAATCTGTAACACAGACTGGTAAACCAAGTGTGTCTGAGATAAAATGTCCACTGTGACCCCACATGGGTCACTACCCAGGATACATGTGTAGATACCCCCCTCTATGCCTGTGCAATTACCCTGTATCTCTTTGCCTGGGGCGTCCTGAATGTTTAACCCACAAGAATCTCTGGTAAATTGTCCATATTAAGCACATGCTGTCTCAAAGCCCATGAAGACCACTGTTAAATCCCATGACGCCAATATAGACACACTGACTGGGATGTGGATTGTCTGCTCGTAATAAAAAATAGGCAATGAAGTGGAAAATTAGCATGAGTAAATAATAGTCAGGCTGAGAAATGAAGCTTGGTGAAAGATTTAAAATAATAAAATCCCCACATGCCATTGTTTATGGATTCTGTGTGAAAAGTGGCACAGCTGTGTAGATAACGTATGAAACTTCATTGCTAATTATCTTAGTCTTTTTTGCCTGTAAGGGCTATACAGTCTTACCAGTTAATTGGCTTTTACTGTGTTGCATGAGTTTCTGATTCAGAATATGAAGAATATTTCATTCAATACTTGGAGAAATGATCAATATGAAAAAAAAGGGTGAAAATTGACAGTTGCTATTCAACAACATGGTCATTCTTATTTACTATGCACGTGTCCCATACAGGCAACAAAACTATGAGGTTTGGTTCAGGGAAAAACATCATGGTGTCACAAGTGAGTCACAAAGCCAAGAGTTAAGGTAAAATAATTCAACGTTAACTGTGAACAGAAATAAGAGTCGCACTAAGCTGCTTGCAAAGACAACTAATGTGGCTGATTTTAGGGTGAGGTCCATCCGCATTTTTGTCTTACTCAAGAACGATACGAACTATAAAAGGTAAACCTGCATACCCACAGCCACACCAAAGCCTTAAGGAAAATGCCACAAAAAATGTTTTATCAATTGGAGGGTGACAATACTGAAAAATGCCCCCCTTATTGTCAGAATACCTATGCAAAGTTATACATCTCCTGAATGCTCTAGGTGTCTAGTTTGTGGTTGTACAGTTTCATGAAGTTGTGATTATTTCAGAGGTCACAGCAGGTCATTTTATACAGTGTGGTCAAGTTTCAAAAAGTACTCTCAAGACATTACAGAAGGCTATGCAATTCCAGTGTGCAGAAATAATTACATACACTATTTAAGAAGAAGCAAAAATAACATTTAAACTGCATAGGATTACCATGAAGTGGGCATGTCTGTAAAAGGGAGTGGTATACCCTTAGAAATCATATTCATTCAGATGTTTTGAGGTCAGTGATCAAGAACGTTATTTAACTTACTGACAAGATATTATGTTATGGTTGGTACCAGTGGTTTCCATGGGTCTAACATATATGATATCAATGTCTTCACTGTGTTAGGACTGAGCTTCAGTCTCAAGAAGACGAAAATGTCACCATCGGAGGATTAAAGTTCTTTAAATAGAAATAGAATATAATCAATCATTCAGAGACATTCTTGATATGAAATGTATTATAGACTTGAAAAATTTAATCCAGAAGGACCACGTCATCAGACACTATTTCAACCTAACTGTACTTTGAGAACAGCTAAAAGAAGGCAAATATTAAAATGTCACATATGTAAATGTTAAAGGAGTGTGACAGACGAAGAAATAGAACATGTTACACGGGTGATTTCGCCCACTCTTTTGGCTCTGATGCATAATTTCTCAACAAGGCTTTCTTCTTCGCACAGACCGGACAGCCTTGTCAGACGCTTGGTTTTATTCTAATAAATAATGCATTTAACAAGACAGACTTTGCAGCTTCACCTCTTTTATTCCTTGCAATCCAGCACCTTACCATTCAGGTGCGCATCTCCACCTCAATTTTTCCAGAACTGGTTCACTGCCATCATGTGGTTTATGCAATCATCATCAAGGAGGTTGCGTACTCCCCCATTCTGCTCAGCTCTGCCCCATATTGTTTATCTGTGATAACCCCCCTCCCTTTCTGACTGTCAGCAGTCTCAAGAACAACCAGGGTGGGATGTCTCTAATTAAACACTAGTAATGATGAGAGTGTGTAAGAGGAGGGGGCTGAGGGGGGCACTCATTACGATGAGAACAGATGCTCTTACCAACCCCTGCCAGCCTGCCTTGATGCCCACAGTCTGAATACATACATATAGATCTCTGTGACTCTCTTGCTTTTCGGCTTGGTGCGCAATGCCAAGGCAGCCCACACTTGGCTGCCACATGTTAATTTTTTCTCTCACATTTTTATTGAAATCACAGTTTCTAGGTTTTGTATATATATATATATATAAAAAAAATACCAGAAGTCTGTCTTTTTTCTCACACTGTGTCTCTCACACATTATTATTCCACACGATATTCAATGTCAGCCCACACTTGGTCAGGGCACGTTTTTTTTTTTTTTTTTTTTCCCAGTCACACCCACATTGTGTTCTGCTCATATTCAAATATGAGTTCTGAAAGCTGTTGGGGTTGTGAAGTGGAACACTGCATCAGCAGTCAACGCAACAAAATAAGGTCAGGTTGAATATGAAAATTAATTGAACCTCAGAAGAAGTGTACAAGAGGCTACAGCATAGGTGAGTGACTGAGTCTGACTGAATGTGAAAAGAAAATATCTCTAAAGTAATACAGTTTATGCAGCCTTTCTTATATGAAGTTATTTTACAATAAGATGATTATTCCAAAGTTCTTGTTTTTTTAAGATAATATTTTATAAATCCGAGAATAGGGCAACTTTCAAGTCTAAAGGGCCAGAAAATCCGACAGGTTGTAAACAAGCTAACCGCTATAAGCTGATTTTTGTATCTGAAGCGTTCTGGTTTCTGTTTGTAGTTACAGAAGTATTGACCTTAAACATATGCGCAGGTTTTGGCTAAATTAAGTTAAACAGTCCATGTGGAGATCAAAAGAGGCAAACACATTGGCCTAAATCCAATCTCTGAAGCAATCAGCAATCGGCTGAAGATAGTTTCATTTTTTATGAAACATCCAGACAAATATTACTCTAAGTGGGAACAAAACTTCCAATCAGAGCGTCATGCTGTATTAAAGAGGACTTGAAACTTGTGATTGAGACCTTAAACGCATTAGGAAAATGTTTACTTTGGTAATAAATCAAGTTAGAAGTGTCACTACTGCTCCCAGGCGGTAGTGCTTTTATTTTGTCTTGTCTTTTCCTGTTTTGTTTTGAAGCCCTTCCTCCTGTTTCATGTCTGGTGTTTTTACTTCCTGTGTTCCCCTCCTTTCCCGCCTGTGTGATTACCTCTCCCCGCCCTAATGTGTTTCACCTGTGTCTCGTCATTTCCCTCCTCCCTGTGTATATAAACCCTCTTTCTCCTTTGTGTTCAACCCAGCCTGCCAGTCTAACTACTCTCTGCCTGTCTCTAGTCGGAGTATTGCCCGGCCTGCCACACGGCTGGTGTGTACCTGTGTTCCCGCTGGTCTGCCGCCTGCCTAACCCTGTCTCTGTCTACGTGGACATTAGAATGCCCCATATTCCCACAAACCTGATTCTGCTGTAAAGGAGATTTTATTGACTTTTGTTTTCACTCAATCTGTCTCTGGGTCTGCATTTGGGTTCTCTCGCCACATCCCGGCATGACAAGAAGTAGGGTAATTTTTTCATAGACTTCTATACAGTCAGATTTCTTTGTGCAACCAATAATGCACCAATAATACTTTCGCACTGGCTTTACTTTCAGGTCCAGAGGTTGCTGCTGGATGTTAATAGATTTTGGGTAATAATATTTCGGACGTTAGAGTGTATTGTTGATGTATACTGAGCACAAAGCATAAAATGTCAACTTGACTTTTTTTGACTGTTATTATATCTTAAAGAATTAGTATTTTGTATGAAATCGGGCAGAGCCAATGTGATGCATAAATTAACTAAGCTGCTCCTCAGGGCCCCTGTGGCCACCAAAGGGTCTCAAAGTAGGTGTCAATGTTTTACAAATCTGAAGAGAAGATGAAGCCGAACTATCTTTTTGGTCAGGAAAAGAGTAAAAGAACACCATAAGAGTGAAGCAGTACTCAGGTGAACTTGTGTTCTCTCCTCTCCAAGTTTGATGTCAGCAAATGACATTAACGTTAAGTTGTTGTGCTAGCTTGCAGTGCAGCTCTCTGTGGTCTGTCTGTCTTGCTAACATAGCTGGGCAGTACATCTCTTAGTCTGTCTGTGTCTGGCTTTCTTGCCAGCAACTTCCAGGGCTGTGTTTGGTAACTTTGTGCATTACAAAAGTGAGAGTGAAATACAACAATTTATTTCTTTTGACTAACGCCACCTGGCAATGGTGTTTAGAAACTGAGCACGGAGAGAAATGTATGCTTTCCAGCAGAAACCTCTGTGGAGACTAATGCAAGATGGAAAGCAATAAATTGACATTGACAATTAATTAAGTATTACATTTCAAATGTTGATTAGCTGGGCATACTGGAAAATATGGATTCACATCTCTCAGTAAACAACAACCATCAAGTCTTCAGCCAAGCCATATAAAATGTTTATAACTGAAAATGTACAAAAGAAAATCTGGGGTAGGCAGTTTGAAGTGGCCTGGTGCTTATTTAGGCCAATAACATTAATGGCTCTTAGTATTATTTAGTAATTATCCTGTAACCGTGGACTATACTGGTGTATTAGGTGTAACTATGTGGCAATTGCAAATGGTTTAATGGCTCATGAGTCAAGTGGGAGGGCCTATTTGCAGAATATTGCTTGTGGACCCAAGGAAGTGAGGGCCAACTCTGTATGAGGAACACACAACATTTGGGTCAAAGTTGAACCCGGGAGGCTTCAGGCATAAAAGAATTTGATGTAGCCACTATGACATCATTAATTGGTTTATGAACCATCATCATATTGGTTCTTTGGAGCCTGAGCTAAAACAGTGACCACTAGCTAGCTAGATTGGTAAGCAAGCTTCAAAAAAGAGCTCATTACTCCTTAGAGTGTCTGTTAGTACACCCAAAGGCTGAATTTGGCGGCCATCATTTCCAAAGTGAACATCATATCGGAGAAGACTTGAAACAACTGACTGACATTTTCTCAATAACTTTTTCAGTCAGACTCTTTTTGCAACCAGTGGAGTTGCCCCCTGTTGGCCATTGGAAAGAATGAAAGGATGTGGTTGAAAGCACTTTTGCATTGACTGAATTTTTTGGCCTGGATGTTGTTGCCTGGATGTTTGGGGTAATTGACAGTCTTGTCTTCTAAATAAGACCAGTCTAAAATGCTTCTCTTTGTCCTAAATTGTCTTTGGTCCAGAACATTTTAAGTCACTTCTTGGGCTCATAGTTGTTCAAGCGAAATTAAATGTAACAAAGGAAACTGCTATGCAAATTGTTGTTTTGGGCTCAGATATTCTCACCTAGAAAAGTCATTTATACCAAAATACACATAATGACATGGACCTTGTCACAAGCATAACTGGCATGCTAATTACATTTGGGGAATAACAATTGAATAACTGTCAATGAAAATAAATGTTTTGCCAATAAGTGGTTTGACACTGTGCACATTGGCTGCATTGATAATTGCTTTTGAGTGATGTCTGCCAAACTGTACTGTGTATCCAATTAATTTTTGAAAATGTGAAAATATTGACTAAATATTATGAAGTATTAAGCAAAATGAGAAAATTGAATAGAAATATACTGTAATTTGAGTTACTGCACCAGCACCAGCAGTAGGAGCTGCACGTGGTGCTCTTATTGTCCCCTGTGTTGCTTGTATTATAAATTCTCACAGTTAGCATCTAAGGTTTAATTTATAGCTTAATGTTGTCATCAAGGGGCCAAGGTCTGCGCTGGCCTCTGCCATCAATCTGATAGCCTGCAGGTAATGGCCAAGTTGCATATTGTCACAATTCCAATACATTATTTACTATGAGACATTAAAAAGTAATGCGTATTAATAAACAGGCGCAAGGCCAGAGGGCACAACCACATTCAATGCAGTCGTATTTCTCCTTGCTTTCATCAAGGAGACACTTTATAATAAATGTATGGCCAAGCCAACACTCAAGGGCCTTTTCTCTTGCCAACACTGCTTTTGTGACCACTGTAAATATATTTCACAATGAATAATTATCTGATTATTCCTTCTCCTCATCCAGATTTTTATTTTACTTTTTTTTTTTTATTTTGCCACTGCCAATTTCTATCTCTTCCCCACTGTCCTACCTCTATCTTCATAAGTTAATTAACATTAATGTGATGTCAATTGATTTTTTCATCATCATCCTCAGAGTTCTTCACCAAATTTCCCTCTGGATGCATTCTGGTTATAATACGCCTCGTTCCCACTGTTTTGTCTTGTGTCTTTAATCAGTACTTTCTCTTGTATTCAATACATTTAGTCATAAATACAAATACATATTGTTTTTTTGTGATGGCTGTGGATTTGTGATGCATTTACTTAATGAACACATGAATTTCCACAGTAATGTAAAAACCATCCCTCAGTCTAAATTATGATTTGTTTTGTTTTTTATTCATTCAACTTCTTCCCATCTTTTAGTCCTATCTAAAAGCTGTTAGTATGAGCGGAAGAAACAAAACTGCATGTAATCTAGACCCTGCATGTTACATAAAACTGTGAAAAAAAAACTGCTCAATGACAGTAAGACTATAAATTGTTTTAACTCTGATAATTTAGTTCTCATTGTCACAGCTGGAAATGTCTACAGGCAACTCTTAATATTACTGCAGCTTAAAATGATGAAATTTAAATAGAAGCTAAACATTTCAATTTCAATAGAGATAAACTGCTCCTGGATTAGCATTAATTGGCATCAGAGCAAATAAAATTAAAATACAATTTGTGTCATTTACTTTTTTCATTTGCAAATCTGTTATTAACATAACTCTCTTGTTTGAATTCTTAACACAGTGACTGAAGTGACTGAAAAGTAAGCAATTGCTCTTAATGTACATTTCACACCGATCTTAATGTGCACGATAACGTGGAAACATTCATCACTAAAACTAAATGGTGGAGTAAGTGAAGCAAACAGATAAACAGATGCTTTCTTCCTTCAGAAAGGAAACATCTGTGCCCTTGTTACCCTCTGCTTTATGTCATTTTTATGCTGGGCAAGTGCTGTAAGTGCTCCCACATCTGCTACAGTTTATATAAGATGCAGATGCATCAGCTGCTGAGGGAGAGACCCCCACGGCAGAGTTAAGTCCTCTCATCATTGATTCATGCTCCGAGGGAAAGCAGACAAATTGGAACCCTTGCTTCTGTAAAAGGACCTTATGGATCTGTCTATGTGAAGAAGAGAGGCGGGTCAAAGCCTGAGCCCACAGTCGAGGCTGCGAAGCATCAAGCCTGCTCATGAATAGGGCTTAGCTATGCAATAGCATGTCTGTGTAAAGAAATGTGAACACATGCATGTTAGGGTTTACAGTGTACAGTATTTTCCTCCAGGGATTTCTTTGATCACTGCCTTTTTTTCTCTTTCATTTTTCCATATCAAAAACAACAGAAGCTTTACTTGTTGCTAAAGTTACAGCTCTGGCACAGGAACTTTAGACCTTGGATAGGACATTGCATGGCAAGCGGCAGGCCTCTGTGGAAATCATGGTAAAGGTGAAAAGATGCTGAGGTAGGATGTGAAGAAGAGAGAAGGGAGAAAACTACTGAGGAAGGGACCACTGGAAAAGACTGGCGTTTAGCTAAATAACAGCTGCAGAGAGATGCAGAGCTGGTATTCTTGCATGTAATCTTGGCTGACTTGCTATGTCTTGTGTTGTTGCACTTGCTTGATGTTTGGTTGTGTTAGAAAGGTAAGCTGGTTTTTGATCATAAGTAATTAGCGGTGTAGAAGTTGATTGCACTCTGATACTGTGGGGGTGCTAATTTGCAAAAGATGCCAAGTTATTTGTAATGTTGCTTTAACACAAGATCATTTCCTTTCACATTAATTTTGACATTTTCCCAATCAAAACAAAAGGCACACCTGTAACCCATGAAGAACATACAAGAGTCACATACTGTAGCACTTGTTGTATAACTTACTCAGAATTCTATGTTTCTCTCCTGGTCAATTGACACATAACCTATGTTCCAGGTTATTTAAGGTTTTGCCGGTAGTGCAGTTACATGGCAACAAGCACAATGACAACGAATCAAAATCAAAACTAAGATTTACCACCTTATCTCTAACGAAAAGAACACTTTTTTTCACACAGACATCAGCATTGGAATATATATCTTGGACCTCCAAGCCCTGAAAAGCATGTGGGGAGAAGAGGGAGTTGAAATTGGCAGTAAGAAATGAAAAGGTGTACCGGAGGATATAACAGCGTAGCCAGCTGGGAATAAACAACACTGCAAAACAGGGAAAGCCAAAAAAAAATAAAGAGATTACAAAAGCGATTACAGAACAACCAAATGACGTGTGCAAAACAAGGACATGATTCAACACACTGGGTGATTATGGGAAAGGTCATAGAAAGTTCAGAAATCAGTCAGAAGTTGTTAAATTACAGCAATGGCACATTTGTGCTGCTGTTCTCTGCTTCTCACTGTACTGCTGCATGAAATATGCAATAAAAAGTGTTTGTTCAAAAACCCTGCAAGGACATTGCTGAAATGTATTTATCAATCTGCCCTCAAATTATTTCTGTCCTCTTTCTTTGGCCTCCATTTCAAGCTATTTCCTGAGGTCTCCAGAGCACAAAATCCTGAGCTGTATACCAAGGCCTTATGAAGAAGCCAAAGTGAAATATGTCAGAGACTGGCTTTCAGTTGGAGTTGAATGTGGACTGACAGTGAAGAAGCGACAGCTGAGGTTGCAGAGGTTATCCTAGAGGGTTCAGTTCCTGTGGAGATGCTAGCTGGTGATGCGTAGCTGCAGTGGCAGTGCAGGTGAGTGCGTCTGGGTGCTCTGTGAAGTGTGACACACCTTGCCTCTGGGGCGATGCAGGGGAGATAGGAGAGGGGTGGTGGTGGAGAGGTCGGTGAGGATGGAGTAGCTTCGCCTTCTGGCTTGTCACACACTGCTGCACTGCTACGCACAGTCAGCATGAGGGTCTCTTCATGTATAGACCATTTATGGAGGTAAAGTGTTTCCAGTGCATGAATTATTCATCATTTAGCCGTGTCAGAAAATAAGTGCAAACAAAAATACATGCTTGTGTTTAAGATAAAGTGCAAAACTTTAATCTTGCTGTCTTCTGCATTCATCTGTGTTGAACAACATTCCATCATTTTGTGCAATGTTCCTCTTGTGGTCACCAGTTAGCTGAAAAGCAGCTCTTCCTGCCTCACAGTCGCGTGGATGAGACTTTTTTTTGACACTGAGTGGAGGTCCCCAGCGACTTCCTGTCCACTGATGTGTTTGCTGCGAGTATCATGAGTAACGGCGCTCAATTTCCATGTTTTGACATAAGAGGGGACATTTGATAAATAGTTGGAGGACCTGAGCACATAAATGAGGCATAAATAATGCATAAATTAAGTGGCATTTTATGGAGAGATGTCAGTGCGTTTCTCCAATAACGGGAAGATTAATGACTTGACTGTGGAGGGGGAAATACTGCATAGGAGAGCGGCGGAAAGATCAAGGGATGAGTCTTCACTCTGACTGTTTTCAATCAATAAACCCGTGTATTTACAGAGACTGGATGGATGATGCAAGCAAAGCAAACCTCAGCTGAAGTTTCTGGGATGAAGAAAAGGTAGGCATTTACTATGACGACTTATTTAGGAGAAAAAGGCCCTCTTTCTCTCCTGTAAATGGGTTATTTTGAGTGTGTTGGGTCTGACAAACCAGGCCCACTTTATAGACCTGATGTGCTGCCTCACATTGCTTCACATCTTGTGTTGCACTTTTACATGGTGCACGATCATAAGCAAACAACCCGAACATAGTCTCGTGAATGGGTTTTAAGATATTGTGAGATGAAAGTAGTTGGTCAGGTTTAAGCAACAGAGCTACTATGTTAAGTTTAGGAAAAAAAGAACAATACCCAGGTTCACGCACCTGTAAAAAAGTTTCCAACACATCACAAACACTGGTCTCCTGAGTGACAGTCCGAGCTTTCCTGCTGCACTCTAGGAACCTCTTGAGCCTTTATAATAGGTAATATGACAAAATGTCATGGTACTGCAAATTCCAGTGCATTTTCACAGGAATAACTACAAACCATTCACAGGAACAGCCTGACAGGCAACATGCATTTGCATCCTGTATTGGGAGGAAATTACTAGTCAGTGGCCTGCACTCCAGAGGCCATGATGGTGACATGAACAAAACAATCTTGACAAGCATTTTCACTAAATCTGGTTTTGCAAACTCCTCATGATGCTTGGAATACAAATTGAGAAGAAAAAAAATTAACTGGAAGTAGGCATTGTCAGCAGTGGTGTACTTGTACAGGAAAAGAGAAGTCACAGACAAAAAACATGAGGAAAAACTGTATCAAACGGATAAAATAATTTATTCAGGAGGTTGAACTGAGTGAGTCAAAGAGCACCAGCTTCAACAAGTGTCTCTTCCACAGATTAAAAATGGTCAATGTGGCCAAAAGCCCACTGTTAAAGACCGGCTATACCATTATTTTGATTGTCAACCAAAAATGGTTCAACAGCAGTATAACATTGATGTGACTAACCCTGGTGCAACTCTTTTCTCTTGGGCCCTTTCCCAAAACACAAGCGCACGCTAATACACGTACACACTTGCATGGACAGATACAACCACTCCAGACAATCACAAAACACAATTGCTATGTCACCATGGAGAGGTTCACCACACACATCCCATCCTGCAAACCAGCCTTGGATCAGCACCATGGACAGCAGCCAAAGTACCATACACTTATCTGCCCTGGACTAAACCACCACAGCCTGATTTGTACGATCTAACATCTGAAATAGCTTAATGTCTTTAAGCATGAATGGTTACTTTGAAGACTGTGTGATGGTCAGTGTGTGATAGATTGTCATATCAGATAGATTGGTCCAAATTTATTGAAGCATTACCATGGCTGACGGTTGACGGTTTTTGACAATTTCTGTAAGGGTGTCGAACAATTGTTGAATGGATTGCCATAAAAAATAGGTGTACACATTCATGATCCCCTCAGGATGAAATGTAACATCCTTTGACTTTACATCTAGCTCCATCATTGGGTCAAAATTCTTACTTGTCCAGTACTTTGGTTCATAACTAATACTTGGAAAAATAATCATATACTTTGTGATGAGAGCCCAGTCACATGTATTAGCATGCTACTATGCTTAACTAACAGTGAACATTGTAAACATTAAAAATGCTTAACAACAGCATGTTATTGTCGTCATCAGGAAGAGAAAAGTTACTCTTTATAGGCCATGGAGTGTTGTGTGACAGGCTAATGCAAATGTAACCACATGGGCAATCAGTGCATATCCCAGCGCTGTTCCTGTGGGCTTAGCTCTCATCATAACACATGGTCAGTGCTTCCCATCTACGTCCCTGCGGCCCCGCTTTCCTTGCGTGTCTGGATCACCTACCTGTAGTTCAGTATCATTTCCTCTCTGACATGGAGATGCATGTCCGTGCGACTCCAAAGGTGCTAAGAGTGCCACTCATACTAATGCCAGCAGACAGTTATGTGTGTGTCTCTTAGCCGTTTCCTGTGTGCAGGGGCATTCAGACATCGGCAGCTGTCCGCTTTGGTTTCTGTCCCTAGAGCTTGGAGAGGACCTGACACTGTGCCTCCCTGACACAGAAACCTCATGCACCCCTGGGCCGCTCTATGGCCCAAGAAACAAAAAAATAGAGATATCACCAGTGGAAGGTCACGGAGAATACCCCCACCATCACTCAGAGCTGATCTAATGTTCACTGTGGCATAACTGATGACTGATGTAATTGACATTGCATAACTAATCTTACATATTCCACAGGGGCTGATGATAGTTTCCCTGCAGATGAGCTAAAGACTTTAGAAAGTGTGCACAGTGGAAAAGGTGACCCGCGGCTCATCTAATCTAAATAGGGGGAATGACACTTAAAATTCATGGGTACAATCTCTGCAGTCTTGTTCATTTGGAGTTCTCTCTAATTCGCCAAGGAGAAAGGGGATGATGGCAAATTGAAAATAATTGCGGTGATTATGGCAACATCTGTAATGTCCGATAAATGTAGGTCAAGGGCAAATATCATCATCATTGGAGGAAAGCTATCTTTGGCGCCACCATATTTCCCCATTATCCTAAACTTTTTGCATTTGTGGTGTCTGAGCATCTTTCAAACTAACTTAGCAATGTAATCCAGACCAGTGTGACTGATTGTTATTTAAATCTTTGCATATTTACTTGTATACAGGAAGATATTTTTAGGTACATCACAAAAATTGAAGTTTACAGAATCCTCACTGCTTTTTTTTATCATTGACTTTTTTTTCCATTTTTAAATGCTACCTTTTCTGCTTTTTGTTATGATCAATATTCAGCTTACCAGGAGACCTGCCAAGTGACTCTGTAACTCCTTGCATGTTTTTTTTTCAGAGAAGAAATGTTATTCTTCCTGCCTAAGCGTAGAAAAGAAGAAAGAGGGAAAACAGTCCAAGCAGAAGTCACACATTGTAATTTGGAGTGTATTTGTGTGGGATTCTTACTAGCACATGCACATGTGCAAAAAAAAAAAAGACTTAGCAAATGGAGCATTTTCATTGAAATTCATATTTAATATTCTCTTGTTTGGATGAAATGAAAAACAGTATAGTACACAATTTAAAATGCTCAAAATAGAGAACATGTGATTGAAAATTGACAGAAAATGTGTTGTGTGTGTCAGAGTAAAGGAAAAAATGTCTGATGATGTTATATTCAGTGATAGATTATTTTTTATTGATCAGTTTCTATTGATTCAATTAGCTGTGGAAATATTGTACATTAAGGAATTCAGTAGAAATGTTAAACATTGCTTGTTTTTAATGAACTGTGTCAACAATATTTAATGCATTCTGTACACGATTTTCAACCATGTACTGAAATTAGTGTATTAGTGAACTGTCTGACAAATCCAGCTCCACTTGAAGACCACTTCCAGTAATTGACTGGGGAAATGAGGTAGGTTAGAAGAGTCTTATGATTCATTTGAAAGACAAGTGTCCTTCATAGGCTTCAAGTTGTGGAACTAAGGATAAAATGTTGATGAAATCTTTATCAATATGTGTTGCTCTCTAAAGAAAAGAGATTAAAAAAAAAGTTCTGCCTATGAAAAACATTTCAGGACAAAGAGACATCATCCATCAGCATCGTATGTGCCAGTTTGTTTGTCCTTGAATGATTGTTGTTTGGTTAGGTGTCGAAATAGTTTCATACTAACATCGTTGACATAACAAACATATTCTGCTGAAGATTTCTTTAACAGCCTTGGTCGTTGTACAAGCAGCTGAAAATATCTGTTTAGTAGAAGAGCAGAATGAGACATGAGGTCACCATGTATCAGACGGATGTTTACAACAACTGTACGCTGAGTGTTCTTCTCTTTGTTATCCTCCCTATTTCTCTTATCCTTGGATCTATTATGGTACCGCTAATGCTGCATTCACACTGTTTGACATCCTCCATGACAGAATGTACAACCAGATGTTATGTAGCTCCCTCACACAAGGAGAAAACATGGGTGATAGAGGTGAAGCCAATACATTTGGTGCAACAATATCAATAATTACAAGATCAGCTTGAAATCCTACTGAGACTAGAAGAAAATACACTTACTGGCCACTTTATTATTAGCTATAAAGGTGTACCTAATAAAATGGCGGTGTGATCTTCATCTGCTGTAACCCCTCTGCATCAAGGTTTGACATGTTGCGCATTCAGAGATGGTCTTCTGCAGACCTTGGTTGTAACAAGTGGTTATTTGTGTTACTGTTGCCTTTCTATCATCATGAACCAGTCTGGTCATTCTCCTCTGACCTCTGGCAACAACAAGGTATTTTGGCTCACTGGATATTTTCTCTTTGTCAGATAATTCTCTGTAAACCCTGAGATGGTTGTGTGTGTAAATCCCAGTAGATCAGCAGTTCATGAAATACTCAGACCAACAACCATGCCACGTTCAAAGTCACTTAAATCACCTTTCTTCCTCATTCTGATGCTCAGTTTGAACTTCAGCAGGTCGTCTTCACCATGTCTACATGCCTAAATGCATTGAGTTGCTGCCATGTGATGGGCTGATTAGATATTTGCGTGAACAAGCCACAGGGTAAAGCCTATTTTTGTAGACTCCATACCCCACATTAGTAAAACGTCACCTCTATGGTTGGCTTCAGCTGCACTCCCACTTGGACAGATCACAACCTAAAGGGTCACCTACATAACATAATTATTGCCAGTGCATTAATCTGTCAGTTAGAACTCTTGGGAATCCAGAGCAGATCTGAATAATTTGAAAAGATAAAATGTATTCAATGACAGAACAGTCTGGTAGGCAAAACAGGGTCCAGGTTCAGGCAGGGGTTCTTAGACAGGCAGATCATTCAGACATGACAGGCAGAGTAAAAAAAAACAGGCAGGATTCAGAACCTGAAAAATCTTTAGCTTAAATCTCTTAAATACAAACTTCAACTTCACGCTAATGTCACTCTCGTGGTGGTCAGCCAACATACAGTACACTCTGCAACAATCTGACAAACTAATCAGAAAAGACAGGGTTTAAAGAGAAAATAGTGGGAAAAGAACAAAGGCAGGAAGTACCCGAAAAGAACAGGGGCATGACCCCGTGCACATGACTAAAACACATGGCTATATAAACAAAACAAAGTCCAGAACTGTCAGAACTCAGACAGGTAGGGGAGACAAAACTAAAGGTCCAAGGGGACATTTCGACACAGTCAGCATATTACTTACTTATCTATTAGTTATGAAAATGTGTTGGTAAGAACACACTGTTTCCTCCACATACAGTAGATGTAGGAACATTTCCCCTTTGAAAAGCACTTTTATACATTAAAAAAAGTTACTTAAGACCACTCACAGCCTTCTGGTACAAGTAGAGAGGCAGACAGCAGAGAGAGAACGGTCACTTAAGAGCCTGACACTGGAGCAAAGGCCATTCCATTCCATTAAGCAGAAAGACAGCTGCTTTTTACTCAGAGATGACAGTGTCAGATTTTTGACTTAAAAACATGGCACATTGATCTGCAATGCCATTCCCTGGCATTAAAACCTTTCACATCTTTAACAAGGAGGTGCAGCTCAGAGTTTTTAAACACCGCATCTGTGGGATATGTCCTCTGTTTCCTGTTTCCGAACTGACAATTGGAGGTTTGATGTGATTTTGCTTCAGGCATGACACTAGCAGTGCAGACCACATGGAAAAATGCAACGTGTAAGGATGCACAGCCATCTTTTTACAGTAATGAAAGCCTCCTCTAATGAGCTACAGTTAGAGGACTTCTTTGATGACTTGAAAATCTTTGAAACAACATCATAATAGCTCAGAGGTTCTTTCAGGAGCTCACACTGAATATTAGATTTTATCAGTCCTGAAACCCTCTGAGTGTTGTGACTTTTCATGTAAAAAATCCTTCTACATTTAAAGCTGAAATGTAAGTAACATCCACATAGTGCTCTGCCCTCGTCTCTCCTCCTCTAAAGTTAGGGCTTTTACAGATCATTTGTGAACTTGATGTTTACATCATTTTACGCTATTTAAAGTGTAAATTGGAGCAGCTGTTTGAATACCCAGAGCGATGAAGAGCTCATTTTCACTGCAGCGGAGTGTCATCACACTACTGAGAGTGGCACTCGGGAAGAGTTGGGATTCAATGCATTGTTCTGAACACCTCAATTGTGATGTGGACAATGGTCGGACCCAGTTTCTATTCATGTGCATTTGCATGTGCATAACCTTTGGTTTGTGACAATATTAAAACAAAACGTATTTTATCCATGCAGATGGTAGTACACAATATAATGCTAGACACCACATGATAAAAAATGACATGAAAAAAACTCAACTGTCTTATCTAACACATCGATAATGTCCAAAAAGCCTGGCACGATTCCCTGTTTATGTACAGCATAAAATTAAGAGCAATGATGGAATTAATAATAATAATTACAAATCAATACTACATGGATAGATTCCTAAACAAACCTACAGGGAACAGGTATCAGGGTCCCCATATAAAATGTCACGCAAAGAGACATATATCAACCAGGAAGAAACATAAAACAAATTGAAAGAGACACAAGCGATGCAAAATGTCTACAGAGACATAAAATGACCAGAAAGTGACACAAAACCTCAGAAAGATGTGTTGCAATTACAAAGACACAATAACAGTCTGTTTGTGATACGGTAGTACATGAAACTACCTTTTAATTTGTGTCTGGATTAATAGGAAATGTTCTCTTCCTTCCAGTTATTGTTAAAGCATGGTTTCACCAACAGACAGTGATTGTAAGAAGGTGTCTGTCTGTCAGCAGAAACAAAGCAGACAACAAGAAAACTTGCTTTGAGTGCAAGGAAATGATGGTATTTGAGGGGAGCACAAGGCTGCGAGGAAGTCAGACAAAATCATATCCCACACCTTATTTCAACTAGCTACAATCCCCGCCAGTGGGGATTGATGCCTCTACAGTTCACATACAAAGCCTGACATGGCTGAATAAAGTCTGCCTCCAAGACATACCTAATAATGTTTTTCCTCTGAATGAAATTTATTCATAATGTGCGACAGAGGACTATATTTTCAAGTGCTTTATCACTTCCGACTGCTGTTTCACATGGTCATGTTAAATCAGGTTTGTTAGGTGCAGATTTTATCAGGGATCCCAGATTCTCCTGGTGTTAATGAAGAATTCCCTGCATCTTTAAATCCGTCTTCCAGGGGTTCACTCTCCCCTCTGTCTCATAATTAAGTCAGTATATGAGCCGTAAACGCTGAACTCTCCTGAAATAAACCCTGAGAATTCTTCACCATCTGCTGCCATCATTCTCCACTGCTGCCTCCAGATCGCAGCTTTCATCTGGAATATCAGATCGATGCATCGAAAAACACTTTTGCAAATGTGGACTCAAACAAAATTACCTACCAAGACACGACAATTAATAGGTTTTGATCAATTCTTAAAATTTTCTGAAAATCTGCTGCAAGAAGACATACTTGTTCTATTATATAACCAGAGATAATAACTTTAAATAAAAAGAAAATGCGTTAAAAAACTAATTTCAAAGTCATAGTTTGATTATTTATTTTACTTTTAACTTTTAGCTTTTCACTTCAAAAAACAGACATAATGAGACTTTAATAGAGTGTGAAGTAACGTCTGATCAGTCGTCCCAAAGTACTGCAGCATGTTAAAATATACAACAAAGTCAAATTTTGTTTTCTCTCCTCTTTCCCCCTCTCCTCAGTCTCTCTCCACAGTCTGTTGAAATGGGCCAGAAACTGAAAGCAAGGTATGAATGAATGGGCTGTCTTCTGCATAATTGGAAGCATTCATTGATTAATGATTTTGTGCATGCGGGCGTCAGAATTAGCAGCTCCTGCTGAGAGGGAGGATTCTGTATAATCAGCCGATTTGCTCTCGTTCTCATCCTTTATGAGTGCCATGCCTGTCAGGTTGCCTCAAACTCGCATTGTTTAATGTGAGGCAATCATTTCAAGCCGTAGTCTGCTCATCAGAAATAAAATGCCCCCACATGTTACATAAAACTGAATCTTTCCCAATGCAAGATGGATGGGAAGCATTTTTGAGTTGCAGCAAAACTCATTTAGATCTCCCCGAGGCATCTTAGCAGCATACTAATGTCAGTTTTCTATCAGGGGAAATTTGTGTGTTGTACAAAAAAATCATGTCAAGTATTTCATCAGATATGTATCAGAAGGAGGAGACCATGTGGATTCAATCATGCCAGTGTAATTTTTCTCCCCATTCCATTTAATTTGAATTAATTAAAGGCAAAAAATATAGTTATTTCATAATGTATGACTGTCCTTCCAAAAAATAGCACCATAGATCATTTGTACAGGCAGCTTTTAAGTCCATGATCTTTTTCTAAACCTAACCAAGTCATTTTGTTACCTAAACCAAAGGTTTAGCCAAAGGCCAAAGGTTAACACGTCTTACCAACCAGCAGATAGACATTGCCTTTGCAAGAACCATGCAGCATGATAAAATTCTCACTATTATGACTATAACCTTGCTATTTTTATAATACACTAGACCTATTCATCTTATTCATTAGCACTAATGATGTTAAGTCCTGCTTTAGAAAACCTCATAAGAGTTACACTGAGTTATCTTAGAGAATTGACTCTCTATGTATCCATGTGAAATATGTGCAATCCTCTGTCATCACTCTGAGCAAATCTCTGACTCTGGCTGTTACTCAGCAGCCACCTTCTTTCTGCTCCGCCCTGTCCTGCATCATTTACTATCCTGCAGCCAGATCCTAACAACAGGAACACAACTCCATCATAACAGAGCAAAACACTGGTCCTGAAGCTAGCGTCTGAATTCCGACTAATCACTGCTTACTGTGTAGAAAAGGAATATAGTCTACTTTATCCAAGGTCCCCTTAGCAATTTTCAGCAAAAGGACACTAATGCAACAAGATGAAGTTGCAAAGTGATCCAGAAAGCCTTCTTCTCCGTGTTTCGGTCCGATGAGAATCCGCTGGCAGGTATTCTGTGTCACATTGCTAAAATGCTGTTGTGGGAATTCTGCAAAATACCATCTGCCAAATGCAACAGTGACTTGTATGTATGAGATTTTGTCCCGTTAAGAATCTAATTAGAGTCAGAGTATTAACAAAGTAGGCATGTGCGCGTGTGTGTGTGTATGTGTGCATGAAAAGCATGCATCATGTTCATCAGGTTAAGGCCCTTGAGCTCAACAGAAATAGAGCATAACATTTACCACAGGCCAATTCACAATTAACACCAAGGTGGCATATTCACACATCTATTCCCTCATTCCACACACACATGCACACACAGACCTTAAGGCCATTTATGACTCAAGTTTAGTGCAAACTGTAACATTCCTCATTTGTGTCTAAGCCATTAAAACACAGGAGATTATGTGGGTTGGAAAAAAACAACATCTCAATATGTTTAACTTCTCCATTTGTTAGAGTTAATACCATACTTTTAGTGTTATAAACTGTTTAAGAGACGCATATCATGATACCAGATTTTTTTTGTAGACCAATACCCGGTGCCATTTAATTCTTACTGATTGCTAGAGATTGTATGAAATACCTGGGTGACATGTATTTTATACATCTCTTGCATGAATTTGTTCTAATTAATAGTCACTGACTGCCAGCGTTCCTCCCCTCTCTGGCAGAGGGGTTGCTCATTGTTCAAGTGGCCCGTGGGCTGTGTTCCTGACAATAGATACAGGAACGACTACTGTCACGTTTTCAGAATTTACGCATCGACTTGGTACCAGAGTACTGAAAGATCAATTCTCTTGACATCCGTAGTTTGAAAAGGCCAAGTACCAAGCACTACCTTGAGCTTTTACTTTATTTACTGCCAAACAAACTCATGTTGTTTTAACAAACGCCTGTCAGTAATGTGCCTTCTTCCATCATCAGCAACCGTGATCTGATGCCATGCTCCACACAGCATGAGTAGCTTTCCACACAACAGCAGTTGAAGGCGTGCAGCCTGTCACCTGTAACTGCAACATAACTCTTCAACTAACAGCTTGCTATGGCTGCTCCTTCTTGTTCCATTCCCCCCCGCGATATTTCAAACTGATCCGCTGTCAAAAAAAATGACTGTTGACTTGATTTGTTGCTGCATTTCTGATGAACAAATACATTGCACAGTACATGTTTCCTGTGGCTTGTTCACAATAAAAGCAACCCCATGTAGAGAACACAGTAAATTATAATATCAATGGGGAAAACTGGATCTTATGCCTGTAAATACCTTGTGTGTGTGAAGGAAACCAGATTTCAGTGTATGGCAGACTCCGCCACTAACAATTAAAAGTACTAAATAGCGGTAATTTCTGACTTTATATACATAGTAGTGGACATATTATGCTCATTTTCAGCTTCATGCTAGTATTTTGGGTTTCTACTGGGACATGTTTACATACTTTAATATTTTAAAAAAGTATTTATTGTCACTACTGCTCCCAGGCAGTAGTGCTTTTATTTTGTCTTGTCACTTCCTGTTTTATTTTGAACCTCTCCTCCTGTTTCATGTCTGGTTTCTTTACTTCCTGTTTCCCTCATTTCCCGCCTGTGTGATTACCTTTCCCCGCCCTAACGTGTTTCACCTGTGTCTTGTCTTTTCCTGCCTTCCTGTGTGTATATATACCCTGTGTTTCCTTTGTTCTGGGCCAGTTCGTTGTCTTCCATGTTGAGTCACGTTACAGCGTTGTTTCCTGCAATACTTAGAAAACTAAAGAGAAATTATTAAATTTTTTTTTTTTTATTCATAGGTGTTTTTGATTGTGGTAGGTCTTGGTGCTAAAGACAATATTTTGGATACGGTTTCGCTAGCTTGTCAAAACTGCTGGTTAGCTTGAGAGCTCCTGAAGCTTAACAGTCGTGAGTTCATGTCATGCAGCCATGCAGTAGTTCGCTTAGATTTTAGCTGCAGCTGCATTAATGCTTCAAACAACATAAAAGTTGTGGTCATTTGTTCAGATTATCCTGCTGAAAAAAACAGCTAAGCATCAGAGTGTGTTTGCCACAGAGCGTGTTTTCTTGCTTTGTGCAGTGATCCAATACAAAAAGCCCGGAGACTTATCTCTATGGACCCCATGGCGATGCTAACTTCCGGGTTGACCTACAATAATACCTAATTTCGGACCTAGACCTGCTCTATAATCTCATTCTCTATAATATGGCAGAAAAAAATGCCATCCATAAATAGTATCAAAAATAGAGTTTCATTTAAAAACCATGATCAAGGATTATATCTTTGCTGCAATGGTAATTTTCTTGTTACAGTAATTCCAACCCTTTCTCCAAGAAATTACATTTATATACAACTCATTTGTTGTCTTTTTTCTTTTTGTAAAGTAGCAAATTTGTTTCACATTGTTAACATAGAATATCTCATTACAGAAGCGCATAATTAATAAACAGTTGCTTGTTTGAGAGCATTATTCACAGCTGGCTAATTTTCATGTTTTATGAATGAGATCTATATAGGATGTTAACACCACCCGCCTCTCTCTCTCCTTCCTGCATTACAAGAGTGCATATTCACCAATTAGAATTTCCTCTTGCAAGCAGTTACATCTTATTAAAATGACAAAGAAAACGTTGATGATATTGCATTACATACTGAATGGTATCATATTCCGCCGCATCATACTGCAGGGAGACATCAGGGCTGAATCAAATCGTATCGATCTGTTGTCTGCTTGGAGACGTCTCAGCAGATGAGGTGCACAACCTGAGACATTAGCAATACCTCACAACCAAGGGCAAAGGTTTCATCGCAGCTTTAGGTGGAGGACTAAAGTTATCAATCACTCTCAGTGGTTGAAAACAACTTATACAGTAGATAGATTTAAAGTGGTACCAGTGGAACTAAAGCCTGAGAAGCAATACTTACTCTAAAGAAAAGTTATTAAATATTTTTTTTTATTATTCATAGGTGTTTTTGATTGTGGTAGGTCTTGGCGCTAAAGACAATTTTCCAGCCTAGTGGACAATACTGAAAGTAAACAATCGAAATGATAAACAGATCATTCTGTGGGATAGGAGGCATGCCCTCGTCTCTACCTATATGATGAAAAGCAACAATAGCTGTGAAAAGCTTTTTCATTCCACACATAGAGTGTAAACTGGAACGTAGCGCCGAATGATGCAGAATCAAACATGGAGTAATGAAAAGGAAATCAGAGGTGCTTCAGATGAAGACTAAAAATAGCGTCATACAGAACTCAAACCCGAAGCAGAAAAGCTGGGGAGTGCTATTGATGTCATAGCTTCATGTCTGACATTTGTATGGAGTCCCTCCCCCTCTCCCTCTCTCTGTAATCTTCCCTGTTGCTTTATATTTCAGGTCTTTGCAAACAACTAGAGATGACTTAAAAATAACCTCAAAAAGCCATCCTCTCTGATGTCATAACATCAGCCATCGCTTTAATATGTTCAGTGGTTCTATTTTCATGCTGACCCGCGAGAAGCTGCTTGACTTTTGCAGAACCTCTTTAGTTTTATTGTTTCCCCTCATCACATTCAAATAATCTTCACCACTTCTGTCACTTTCCACCACGACTGAACTAAAAAGGCCAGAGAATCTGTTTCTTTTGTTTTGAACTGCTACTGATGCTAAAGCCTGGGAGCTACTGTAGTAACCTCCTGATTAGCAGCTCCACAGGCCCAGAGGATAATCTGTCACTGCACGAAGGATGTGTGAGCACACTGTTTTGCTTTATTCCATTAATTATTTACATATTACCCATGTCAATCTTTCGATCTGTCTGCAAAAAAAATATGCGGAGAGACGGATTTCAAAAGTTCCGAAATACTGTTCTGACTTCACTGTTGATGGGCAGGACCCCCACAGACACACAGACACACAGACGAAGCCTTTGCCTCGCGACTACACATGAAAACTCAAAGTGGATTAAAGACAGTAGTGGCATTCATGTCTTTCAGAGCATTTTTTCCCTACACTGCCAAAAGGCAGTTTTTTCTTCTAAGTTCTATCATCCGTATCCACAAGCACGTTGACAAATCAGCAGAGTTCTGCAAGTTCTGTGGGTGCTCTTGCATGGATGGCTTTTCTTTGGCTTGCACTCACTGATGCTATTTCTGCCAATCACTGTTGCCTCTCCATGGTTGCATTTACAAAAAAAAAGTGTGAAGAGATGTTACAGTTCTACATCCACAAAGAGCAAGCGTGCAGGAATAACACAGTGAATATGGTGCATACCGCATTGCATTTTGACATATGAATCCAGCCATGGTGGCAGAACGCTGAACACAGAGATGCTGAAGAACAATCCAAAGTTGGCAGCTTGGGAATTTAAAAGTAGGACATTGAACAAAACATCTAATTAAAGCGCCTATCTGTAATTGCAGTTCCTGTTGTTTCCCTCACGTCTTTGTGTATGTTCTGATACACTGAATTGAAGATGTTTTTTTGATCTTCAAATTGCTGCATGAACTCTTCACACAACCATGGGTTGCATTTCTACAAATCTGAAACAATTTAAAATCCCTTTTGGGGCTATAAAATATGTTATTGTTGTAAATAATGAATTATATGTTAAAGCTTGAATATGTTGGTTCCAGCTGGCACAAATAGCAACAATTAAAGTAGTTTAACACATCGAATTCTAAGTTTATTATAGAATGACATGTTTGTGCATGCCACTGTGTATATTATACACAGATCGTGACAAATGAGTAAAAACTGCAATAAAAACAGAAAACAATTAAACCAAATGCTTCACTACACAGTTAAGCAATTACCATCCTATCATGCTCTCTGTGGAATGTTCACCTTGAACATATGATCAAACATTTCTTGGAAGTGGTTTCTTCTAGGATGATATACTTCCATCCATATGACACAGGGGGTCACTGAATGGTTAGAAAAGCATGAAAATGATGTGACTTAAATGCTATGCTATTTTTTTTTCATAAATCCTGCTGTGTTGATGAAGACTTGTTACCAGCATTTGCAACAATAAGCTCAAAATGAAAATTTTTACCGAGGCAATACATTTTCTCATATACTTTTATCTAATCTGACTTATTTTAACAACCAGGGGGGTGCCCCCTGCTGGCCATAGAAAGAATGCAGGTTAAAGGCACTTTTGTATTGACTTCACTTTTCAGGCTGCTTGGTGTTTCCCTTAATTGTTCAACCACCTGTAGATGTCCAGTATGTGCTGGTGGTCGGCATAGTCCAAACTATAATCACAGTGGCACCACACAGCTGACCCCAGACCACCTTGGGATCCCCCTGAACAGCTGGGGAAAAATATGTGGGGACTGCCAAGATTGCCCCATTGGCCCTGCACACCTGACCTGGATAACTGGCAAGATAATGCATGCACAGATGTCTGCAATGTTGTGTTTTCTGCACAAAAGACCCTCGCTTGCTCTTATTCCCATTCACACAGCTCCAAATTATTTTCTGTCAGACAGTTATAAATGATACTACAGTAGCTGTTATTAATTATGCATAATAATCCACATTGCAATAGTATCAGATAATTTAATTCAAAGAAGAAAAGGCTTCCATCCGCTCCAGACAAAAAGCCCAAAGGAATAATTTTCTGTCTCCCAGGCTGCAAGAAATTCAATCAGTGAAGTTTTGACCAAATTAGAAAATGGAGTAAATAAAATATGTATTTACATTGCACTAATCTATGCTGGATGCCTTCCAGCATTTTATAGAATTTTTCAAAGTCAGCAGCCCTGAGACTAAATAAATCCTAATACCATTAATCTTTGCCTTTTACTGACAATCTAAAAACTGTTTCACCGTCATGTCCAGTTTTAAAATAGCTGCTATTGTGCAGTTGCACTGTCTGTCAAGTGCCATGGGAGTTTTCCTTCCAACATATCATTTTTATTCTAATGTGTGTGCGGGCCACCAGTCATGCATTTTTCTAAAATACAGATCCTCTCACTTATTCAGCATTCTGTCAGGGAGAGCTGCGTGGCAGAATTCAATTTACTGCTCTGCACAGCCTGCTGAAGGCAAAGAATGTTGCCTGCCTGTCGCTTATAAATATGGATTTGGCCCACACTAACTGCTATCAGAGTATTTTGGAAAGCCCTAGTTTCCCTTAAATGTAGAAAGTGTCATGTGTGTTTAGAGAATCTTGGCACGTCAGCAGCACATTTGAAATTGCTGGTCGGAGTGATTAAGTAACCTTGGATTACTTTCACACTTTTGGTCACACTTTCCCTCATGCGGAGGGCGTTTTTCCCCTGCACATGAGCATTAAAAGGCCATGCCAAAAATACTGAATCTCTGACAGGCACGATGCCCGGAACAACTTTACGTGATAACTTCCTCCTATCTGCCACACGAGCCCTAGCCAGTTTGGCGGCCCCAGAGCAGATGGAACCGGAGACTTCCACGGATGAACTCCTGCAGTGTTTCCTGAAAGCCTCATGGATCAGACACAACAGGTCACAAGACAATGCAACTGTGTTGCTCAGACTGGAGACTTTGCGTGCAGAAGGTCATAGGGTCACGACAGCTTGTGTTAGAGGAGGGGTCTGGAGAGTCGGGTGGAGACAGAGAGAGTGCCAGGCTGATACAGACAGGTCATTTCCCATCCATGCAGGGGGCCGCAGCTATGGACTCAGCAGTACTGGATTCAAACGATAACGGCAGCTATAGATGCACCCGCTCGCTTCCTCCACAAGGCCATTCCTTCTCATCAGCCTCTCAGAGGGAGAGTTCAGCTGAGTCAGCACAATGCTAAAAAAAAAGGCCACATGGTGGCACAGGCCACCATGTGGCCTGTGCTATACTTTGGCACCTAATTCTTCACAGAGGAACAAAATATATATTTTTTGTAAATATGCATATTCTGGATCTGATGCTTGCATTACATAACAACACAAGAGAACTTTCCACAGGTAAACTGGTTAATTGTTTACAGGTGATAGTATCATGACTGGGTCTTAAGGGTCATTCTCGAAA
Source organism: Serranus cabrilla (assembly GCA_903364295.1). NCBI lineage: Eukaryota > Metazoa > Chordata > Actinopteri > Perciformes > Serranidae > Serranus > Serranus cabrilla. The sequence goes on along the minus strand of CAFUXE010000303.1, from coordinate 439,910 downwards.
AGCTCAACTGTTCATACACATGGTTAGGGTGAGGTTTGTGAAAAACTCTATGTGCAAATAATCCAACTTTTTTTTTCAACATACAATTGTAAGGAATTCAGGAATTTCACCAACTACACTCCAATGTGGACAATCTCTGCTCATAACGGGCATCAGATGCTAGGGACCTTCAATATCTTGGACAGAAGTGTATTAAAAACAAACATGATTGGAAAACCGTTGTCGGTAAACTCAGTTGGTTGCTGCATCTTGAAATGCAATTCAAACAGACAAAAGCCATATATCGACAAGATCCACAAAACGCTGCCAACTTCTCTGGGCCCTAGCTCATCCGACTCACTTTTTGTGTGCAATTCCATCCAATTCAGAATGAGAGTATATTTAAAATAAACAATAAAGTTTATAAGTTTGAAGATGACATTTTTTTAACCTAATTTTGTACAGTTTGATTTCAGTCCCAACTTTTTGGAATCGTGGTTGTATTTTCACAGTAAACAAAGACACAGTCCCACACAGTATGTTTGCTGATAAACATATTGTGTATCCAGCCCGAGTATCTGTGAAATACTGTCGGCAAAAGCACAGCAAACTCCCATTTCTGTACCTCCTGATTAATGATGTTCACACAGCAACTCTGCCTATAGTGGAACTGTTTGCTCTACTTTGTTTGGCCAAGAAATGAAAAAAAGTGCATTTGTCTTGAATTCTCCTCCTCCTCCCTTCCTTCAGCCCCTCTTCAAATAAGACAGATCTAATAACTGAAGATTAGATTTATTCATTTCTTTTTTATTAAGGGGATATGGGCTCATTTTCTGAATGACAAAAATGATAGAGGTCTGACATGATGAGTATTCACTTGTTTGAGTTGAAGACGGGTCTGGCCGTATGACAATATTAAATGGATGAGGGGCCCGGATTTGGTGCCTTGATTTGACATTTGATATGAATGAGAAGTTGATTAGCTGTCAGTGCGTGAGGCTGCTGCTTCTGTGTCCTGGATTCTGGCTCTAACTAATGAGAGGAAATTAACCATCAGGGCGTCAGACGCCTCGCCTCTGATATCCTGATCTTTACCAACTTCTCTTCTCTCCTCTCCCCTCACCTTTCACTCATCTCTGTCCCCGAGGTGCTGCTCACATCACCGGAGCCCTTGACTTGAGTTACACAGGAGAGTGATGAAGCAAGACACCTCCGTATTTGATCCAGCCTGATTGTCAGATTAGTGCCACAGAACAGGGCTTCCAGTTACAGGTGAGTGATGCTGGCTCGGTATTGACTGCACCTGTCACACAGTCTAATGACTCATGTTAAAGCACTTTTTGACTAACAGGATCTATCAGAGATATGCCACTTCAAGCACTTTCCCGTTCCTCCAGCCCTAATAGTAGATCTCTGTGAATGAAAATGGTCAAATCACTGTCACCTCATGCTTGATTTATTGGCAGATCCACTAAAAATGTGTGGATCGGGGTTTTTGTGTAGGTTAGTCACTTACAGAAATCCTTCATAGGAAGCATAAAAAAAGGCCTTCATAATCTGATGTATGTCAGGGTGAAACTGATAAAGTTAGCAGGGTATCGTTTTATCAAATTTCATAGGGATTTGATTTGAGTCTCTGGAGAATCCCAGCAATATGAAGCTTGACATATCTCTGTTCAACTGTGGAGGCCTGTTTGACTTCATATCATCTACATCACATCTGGTTTTGCATGCATGTTGGAGGAGTTTAGCTGGACAACTTATCGAATTGGCGCTTTTTCTTTTGTTTTTTACATTCCAGCTCAGGATCCTAATGGTCCTGTAGTGCTTGTATGACATTTTGAATCAGAATTGATTGCAATGAAAAGTTTGTGCTCCTCACAGGATAAAAATGTAAATAAACTGAACCTGATAAATATTACCTGCTGATCAGCATGTCACTGATCTATATAATTGGATATCTGTATATGAATGCAGAGGGTTTGGGCACAGAAAACCACTTGTTTAGGGTCAGGAAAATACAATTTCTTTAAACTGACATCACAACATTTGCATGACACCAGAGAGGGTCTTTGCCCATGTTTAATCCATTTCATGAATATCGCCTGCTAAACCAGAAGCCCAGAAATATTGGCTGTTATTCCCAGAGGCTAAATTTTCATCAGACCTTTTGCAGATGGATTCCAAGATTGGCATGTTACCATTATAATTGTGAGAATGTCGGCATGCATCCAGATAAAGACAGCAACTAGAATGGCACAAAAGGTCTCCTACAAAAAAAAATATATTGGAGAAAACTAATAAGTAATTCCTTTGTGGATAACATTCTTTGAAAATTGTTTGTTCCATTCCAGGAATCGTGACTTGTTATGCTGCAGAAAGTTATACGAATGAGGTTGAGATGTTTGACCCAATGGGTCAATTGCAGGGCAAACAGATTGCTCATACTTTTCCCTATTGTGTTGATTAAAAAACATAGGTAACATTACTTCCCTCCAAAAATGTATGTTCTAATGTAGAGTTAACACATTGTACAGTAAACGCACACGTTGAGCAGAGAAAATCAAAAGATGTTTTGTTAAGGTGTCAGCATTGTTCTTCTTGCACTTAGCATAGAGTGTCCTTTGACACTTTATCTTCAATATCTGCAACACCGCCCCTGCAAACCAAACGTTTTTGTTAAACTAACAAGACTTGATGAACTCTATATGCAGCTTTTAAGCTCTTTAACGGAGCTGAACTTGTCTGATGATGGAAGTAAGGATGGTGGCAGTATGATATTGCTGGTAACACCGAACTATAAATTAACCTTTAATTGCCAGCAAGAGTACATTTACAGTCCAATTTTACAGTAGCGCCCTAAACATCTCTTATGGTGCTATGTGAAGCACTCTGAATTTAGGTGAGTTAACGGAGATAATAAATGTGATTTGTTTTGCCCCTTTCATGTCTACAGTGCACTTCTTTAAGTGGCAGAGTAAGAGGAATGACCTCTCATAAAATCCTAATTAAGGTAATGTGTGAATGAGCAGTGGAGCCTTGTGGATGCTGATGGTGATAAATGTCCGTCCCCTCAAAGCCACAGTGAAGGTGAAAGTTGCTCTCGAGTTCAGGTAGTCCACTGTGCCTTATTATTCCACAGACAATAAGCTGATGCTTCTCCTGTGGAAAAAGCAGTAATGAGCTACCAAAATGGTTTGCTTTGCAGCCAATCTTCTTCTGTGGAGAAACAGAACACTGCCAAGCATTTGATGAGATTCAGAGGAATACACTCAAGCAAGTCACTTTGACAATTCATTCCCTTAAGGCCAGAAGTAATGTTTCCATTTGTGTCGGAGGAAGACTATCGGCTTTGACATTTGAGCTGCAATTCCCATTGAACAGCTTGTCTATTCGCATCAAGGCCATGAAAGAGAGTTACTTTCAAAGAACGATGTGCTTTAATTTGACAATTCCAAACATGTTTCAATGCAAAAAACCAAAAGCAGGACAGTGTGGGGATCTGTCAGGTTTATGTCCTCGCTTCACACATCCTGGAAAGGCCTGAATATGTGCTTTGTTCATGACGCTGAATCAAGGCTTCTGCAATTTATCACAAAGCTGAGATTTCAAGCTGGCCTATTTAGTACTGTCCAGGTTTCAGAAAATTCAGAATAGATTCATCATAACATCCACATTCACACAGGACTGGTGATTTAGGAATATACTCACTCATCCATGTCATCCGTGTCATTATCTTTCAAGATTTTATTCTTTTGATGGATTTCAGCTTGCCCCTTGGCTGAATGGCCTCCATGCTGAGCGACTAGATGAGCCTGAATTTGCAGTCAAAATGCCATCAAAGCTCTCATTAATTACTTCATTTGCAGCCACAATAATTCTTGACCCAGAAGTGGAAGCCAAAAAGGAGAGAAATGTCAGAAATCCTCGAGAAAAATAAGAAACATTGGACTGATGCATTTGAAGCAGATGTAGTGTGGACGTAGCCTCCCTGCTTTGTGGACTATAGTTTTGAATCGTTAAGTTTGGCATTTTAGTAATCTGGAGGCAGAAGTGACCATATTTGGACAAGAAGGTGGTGCTGGACAGGGTAGCTTGGTAGGGCCAAGTACTGTTAGCATAAGAAACGATCAGTGATAGCTTGCTAGTTTGATGGGAAGGATGCATCTGTAGTCTACATTACTTTTGACATTAATTAGGATGCTTTGTCTAGCAAAAAACTGACTTAAAACAAAATTGATTAATAAATAAAACAATAAAAATAAAAGCTGGCTCATTACAGTGTCTTTTAGGACAACTGAACATTCAACATTGATGTTTGAAAATCAAGTATTACAATTAACCTTCAATGGGTCAAAGGTAATTGCCATAGATTAATTTCCAGCAACATCTGTGGCTTCACTTCCGGCATTTCGGGTATATTTGTTTACTTTTATTGTCTTTTATAAAGCTTTAGTTTTTCCCCTAAAGCTAGGTCAGTGGTTTTGTTACATAAATTTACTGAAACTGCAGCCTTTTTTACAACCACGAACCGTACATGTATATATAATGACGTGTGTGCTATTAGCCTTTGTTTCCGTGCTGCCGGCACTTATTTTTACACACAATACGTGTTGCAAGCTCATACGTTGGTGTTAAAACAAGCATTGAAATTTCACTTGATTTGTGAGATCAGGTTGGTTACAGCTCAGTTTGGAGAAATGTGACAGGTAATTTACAGTGGAATTTTTAACTTTACAGATGAAAAACATGGCTGATTTGAAGTCATAATCAGTGTGCGAATCATTGCAAAGGATGAGAAAGACATACAAGAGCAACCCTCTATGCCTGTGTCTGTATTTTACTCAAATTTACTGACATTACAAAGTGTATTCTTGACTCTGCCACAGTCCAAAGACATGCGGCCCAGGTTTAATTAGTGGCTTTAAATTGCCTGTAGGAGTGAATGAGAGAATGGTTGTCTGTCTCTATGTGTCTGCCCAAGTCTGGCGTCCTGTCCAGGGTGTACCCCATTCTTACCCAAAGTCAGCTGGGATCGGCTCCAGCCCCAAATGGCCTGAGTTTAGATAAGTGGTTAAGGACAATGAATGAATGAATGAATAGTAGATTCAAACAGAAGGTAAATTACAGATGACCTCCACAATTATCACTTTTCTACACAGGTTCTTATCAGTCAACAGGTCACCAAACTTGTTAAATGGACAAAACATTAAAATAACTTTTTTTTTTGTTAACAGACCAGTTTGTCTATGACAGAAGTAGCAGAGAGTTATAAATATCAGCTGTAGAGCTGTCTACCTTCTCTCCAATATAAGGGAACTTGATGGCACACAGCATGTGGTGCTCAAAGCACCAAAAGAATGCATTAAAAAACACAATAACAACTCTGAATTTGCATATATGAAGACCAAATGACTTTCTCAAAAAAATAAATAAATAAATAAAAGTCAAATTCAGTAATCAATATGTATTACTGTACTTCTTCCAATTATCTTTGCTTTGCCAAATTTGCAACGTTCCCACTGGTGTGGCTCAGAGAAACATCTGTCATCATTTTCAGAAAGATTTTATGAAATCACAACTGATGGATGATCACAGGGCAATTCACACTATCTACCTTTCTATCACTTTGTGTCATCATTCTTTCTCTCCTTCACCACCAAAGAACCACCACCCACAACAGATCATTGTTTCTTCCAGGGCAAGAACACTGCTGTCAACCTCAGTGTTCTTCCTTCACTCCCTCGTCTTTGTTCACTTCTAATTAACTGAGATTTTGCTTGGCTGAATTTCAAAAGGCCAATGGAGAAAACAGCTCTGCTTGGCTGTGAGTCACTCAATCTTTCATCTGAATTATGGGTTTTTAAAAGTCAAGGCATTATGAGATTGCCAAATGGCGAGGATAAAATACAACAATGTACCAATTATGTGAAAAATTGGAAGTTATGTGATGTGAGTTCATAGCTATAAGGACCATTCAAGTGCAACTCAGGAGTATAAAACCTGCTGTGTATCTAAATTAGCATTTGCATATCTGTAAGGAAGGGGAAATAATTATACGAAGCACATATCTCTTTGTTATTTTACTTTCATGCATTGTTAAAAGAATTGAATTAAGTCAATTTAGTAAACTGCTCTTATCTCAGCAGTCTTCCTGGATAAATAAGAGCAACACGGAAGAAATGAAAACAAACTCACAGTTTTAATTACAACTTGGAAGCAATAAAGCCAGAGTAGTTGCTGCCACCCAAAACACTGAACTTGCTCAGTTCCTCATTATAATCCGTTTCCTTTTATGGCAGCAGATTTCCCATGTTATTGTGACATGTTTTCTTGCTATTACCTGATTCCAAGTTAGTCTCATCAAAGAAACAAAGGGATGTTTCCCCTCATGACAAGACATGGAGCATGTTTTTTATGTTGTCATGGAGTTGTAGAGCTCTAGGTTGTGCTTGAGGTTGTGTGCAATAAAAAACAACGTTGAACTTAAACTGAAAACACTTTATGAGTAACCTTCTCTATTTGTCCACCAGGTGCCCTCAGACTTTCCCACTAGTCTCAGTCACTTGACCCCATTTCACCTTCTCAACAGGGGCACGTTCAAGGCGCAACATAACAGCCTGCCCTTTATGTTTTCTCTCGTTTGGTGGGTGTGTCAGACATGCAATCATTAGCATTATATATGTGTATAAACCTGCCATATTGAAAAAACTAAGCGCTCCTCATAACAGGGCATTCAACACACCAATGTTTCCACTTAAATAAACATTATGCTATATCTTGTTGGGGCTGAACGTGCCCCTGATTCCACTTTTCCCTGCAGTATATAAACCAGCCCCTTTCCCCTGCTCAGTTCCTGATTTACAGACTAAAGACTTTCAACTAAACCTCTTTACATTCATTTGGACCTGTTCGGACTACCTTCTTGGTTCTGACCCTGACCCCCCGGTTCTGTAAGTGTTTGCCTCCATTTTCTTATTAAAACAACTAACTGTTTGAGTCTGCCTAGTTGTTGCCTGACAACAGTCATGACTTCATGTGTATTTTAAAGTGAAAGATGTTCTTCTGACTTTTTCATCTGTGTTTCTCACATCAGAAGCCAAAGCTAGAGCACATGTGATATCAGCTAATGGGAACAAAACCACCCTCTCTCTCTCTCTTTCAGCCAGGCTGATACACACATGACTCAGTCTACATACAATATATATTCAATGCAACCTTTCATACTGTGTTTATTCAAGCTGTCAATGCTCTGCCCACACTTTCTCTCTGTCAATGCTACTGTTCTCCTGCTCATTTCCAAACCCTGCTGTAAACACTTCTAAGTCTTCGGCTGCATTAACATTGAATAAGGAAGCCAGCTGCCTGCCAACAACGTGATCATGTCACTTCAGCATTGTCACACCGGATAGAATGGATTATTTTGCCAGTTTAGAAGAGCAATATGTAGCTTGCTGGTTGTAATTGGTCCCCGGTGGACATAAGGGAGTCTTGTCTTTAAGATTTTGGATGTTGTTTATTTGTTATCTGCTCAAGCTTTTCCAAATTTTGTATGGACAAATAGAAATAATAAGGGTCCAAAAGAATGTGAAATTGCTTATTTTTAATTGAAAACCATTTTTAATTGGAAAAACATTTGTTAGCAATGGCTCTGTTCCAGGTCAGTTTCAGATTTGGGCCCAGGCCAAACTGTCTGCGAGTGTTCAATGTCAAACCTCTTGGCTTTAAGGTTAGAGCAGACACATAGCCCGCCTGAACGGCACGGTTCAGGTGAAACAAGCAGCAGACTTTCACCCAGGAGAGCGGGGTTTGTGTCTTTTATTTTAACTTCTCATGTTTTGTGAATCACATTTTAACGTAACTTATGGTTGTCACACCACCCTTTCCTTCTTTTATAACGCCTAACAAGGTCCACCTAGGTCAGTGGTTTATAGCCTTAATTCACAGAATCTGCAGCTTTTTTTGCAAACTGTACCTGCACGTACAATAAAGTGCGCTATTTCGATCTGCTTTGTACTGTGAGCCCCGAAACACTCATATGGGTCATTCTGACAAACGCTCATATGTGTTATGTGTCTATTCTGTCGTTTATCGTGGAGATCTTGTTGGATACTGATGCACAAGGCACCCTTGAGAGTAATGCTGTCAAATTGATTGACATTGACTGGCAGTTGGTTTTGAAATACAACCACATATAACATGAACAGTTCACAACATTACTATAAATGACATGGCCCAAAAAATATTTTTATTCATTGTCCATAGAAAAATGTTACAAAGTCACGTTTCATGTCCACATGTTGCAACCATGGCAGCTCCCTGCTTCACTTCACCAACGTAGGTAATTTGCTGTCTGTCGTAGCATGTACATTGCTAAAATAGCTACAAAGCTGTGTATTCTGCAGGCTGTTTGGAGAGTCAGGGTTTGCAAACTGCTAATTTCTGCCCCTATGGTCAATGTTTACATTAATACGTTTACTGATGTGTGTTTGTCTGCTGAATATCAGGTGGATGCTGGGTTTGAATTTACAAATCTCACTTCGCCAGATGACATATTCCCTGTGTGGATGTGCTTTGTTGGAAAGTGGCCACACATAGATTTCACATAACAGCTCTTGTTTGGCTGTGTATATATTGTATTTTTAGGTGTTTTATCACCACTCTTCACTCTCTGCTGTGCTGAGCTTGGTGTTTGCTTGCGGGGAGTGATAAGGTCAGAGCCGAGACACCAAATATCAACTCCGTGCACACTCTGTATTCACATAAATAAATCGTTCCACGTGGGTAGGCTGACTGAACCAACTCCTTCCCAGTTTCGTGACATTGTAATTAAGGTATTGTCAACTTGCTCCCATGCTCAGGGCATGATTAAGTGACAGTCTGTAATTGTTTTCTGGTTGTGCTTCTTCTGCGATTTCTGCAGTTTGTTTTTAGTTTTGTTTTGTCACAGCTCATTAAATATTTACTGAAATTAATGCAGTTCAAGACATTGCACTGCAGAAACTATATTTCTCTGAGATAGCATTGTATTTAGATTTAAAATGCACCATGAATTGTTTTGAGTATGGCTTGGATTATATGGTGGTGATTAGAATATAAACTTCATCATCCACCAGGTTGGACATTTTTCTCTCAAACTGTCTGTGGCCCATATATCATCATCCACTCACTGATTCCATGGTGATAATAAACTTTATACTTTACAACCCCCCAAATTATAGGAACTGTACCGGTTTCAGCATCCAGAAGCTGCAGCATCCACAATTATATAAATATTATACAAGTCAACTTGTTTTCTGCACTTATATGGACATTTATTATGTTCTTTCCCACTCCTACATAACCTACAACCCAATTTTAAAAAGTCAGCCAATGCATCACAAATTATTTGTATGCATGTCAATCAAGTCGTTCAGCCTGTTGCTAGCCTATAAAACATTTGACACTTGCAGCTCTTTTATTATGCTAACCATTAGCTGTCATGCTGAGCGAAAGTCATTCTTTTCCAAAGAGCTCCATGAGGCTGCTATTGCTTTCTTCATTCGGTACCTGGCAACAACAGTGCTGCATTCATGGCATCCATGGTGTTGAAAGGTGCACTTAACTCTGAAATAATTCCCCTTGACCCTGATGGAAAAGCCTATGGTGCATGCATAAGCACATATATGTGCATGTACATGAAAATGCTATATACAAAGGGTCTTGGTCTGGAGTTTTAAAATTTGGTCACCCTTCATTTAGTCCAATGGTCAAACATGTTACTAGTCAGAGCACTGGTGAGCCTTGATTTATTTGTGGTTTTCTAATGTTTTCCATGCAAACTTCTCAAAACACCATAGCTTGTGCTAACATTAGTTGCAATTTCTTGATGGTTATGATTCTTCGTGACACATCTTGAAAACAATATTAAACCAGTGGTTTAAGCTGGTTAAGCGGTCTCAATCATCATTGACAAATAATATATGGATTCTTGGAAGCTTAGCTGCTGCAACCAAACTTATAAGTTGATGTGCCATCACAAAGCTGATATCTATATGAGACATTATTCTTTGCATGCATTCTGAGACGAGATGAAGCCAATTAAGAAACAACATATCCTGCATTACTTTGTCCTTGCTAATTAAAAACACTGTACAAGTCATTATCCTCGATTTCTTATTATTCTGTTTGCTCGTTTGTCTCTGAAATCTTCTTAAGAGAAAAGAATGAATCCCACAGTAATGACTTATGTTGGTAAATCTCCCATTTACCATAAAATATTTTGCAATTACTATGCTTCCTTTTATAGACCCCACTTCCTTCCAGCACCTAATTTAATGGTGCAGAGTAAACAGCTACTGTAAGTTGCAAAGTAGAGCTAGACTTTTGCAGCAGCAGTTTGGATTTTAAGTGCTTTATAGCACAACTTTTTAATGATACATGTGTCTATGAATATATGTGCAATAATGTTAATTTTAGTTAAAAAAAATATTTCTCCACAGTTCCCAGAGGCTGAGAGAAGATTAACTACTGTCATAGCTGACTGCATTAATACTCTGGTCACCGAAAATGTTATAGACATGGCACTCGTTTGGCTAATATATGGTATAGGGTTGAAAGTCGGTCAAGTGTCCCTTTTAGTGCCTTTCTCAGCAGTGGCTGTTGGCCAGAGGAAAAGTGTTATCCACTCACTCTCAACAGGTTTTTCGGTGGATTTGAGATGCTGACCTTCCAATCAGAACTTTACTCTTTCAGCCCTTTAGGCTCTCACTGCCTGCAAATTGTATAACAAGCTGTAATTTCTCCTTCTTAGCTACAGTCATGTCCATATCCCTCAGCAAGTGCTTCATCCCGCCACCACAGCACTCTCATCTTGCCTACAGGGCTAAATCGATGAATCAAGTGAAAGGACGACAGGTGGGGAAGGAGAGTGTGTGAGATAGACATCAGGAGGAAAACGGTGAACGAGAGGTTAATCCCCACCGCTCGGTATTATTTCATATTGGCTGCAGAGCTTGGTCAAGGAAACTCAGCCACCCTTTCTTTTAAGGCCATCTCAGGACACATGTTGCAGCTTTAGCTGCAGATTGTCAGTGAAGGTCATCCAGCTAATGCCTTTATACACATTTGTCCCCTGCTGTCGGTGCTTCTTGCACTGTACCATTTATCTTACGAGCCAACAGCTAGCTGCAACATGCTCTGTTAGGAGCCAGAAAAATCAAGTGCACAGAAGCACGGACAGGCAAATGTAACTGATATGTGAAGACAAGATTTCAGTCCTCATCAGCACATGAATATTGTAGCACTGGCATGTGACACTTAGTAACCAGAGTACAGTAGGGATTTTTACACTGCATATCTGTATCCTGGGGCAAAGACTTGAACCCGGCATAACTCTTCCCACACACACATTGTTAAACCCAGGGCAATACAATTCACACTATAATACTACTGGCCCTGGATTAAATGTCAGTTTGAACATGTGACTAATGTTTACATTCTAGACTTAAATTGTTTACTGAACCTTGGTAACTTTTAGCCCAGGGTTTAGTCCAGTTAGAGGGGATAAACCTGCAAAGTCAGAGCTAACTCTGCTGCAGAGCAGGGCCACCAAGCCCTCGGCTTATGTGGGGGGAATCTCACTTTGGATTGTGCCAGTGTGAATGCTTTCTCAGCCCTAGGCTCACAGCTCCTTCAGCCTGGGGCTAAATATAGTGTGAAAAACCCTTAAATTGATTTCCCAATTTGTTTTATTCTGTCCCCTCTGTCAGTTTGTGCATGCTATGAAACAATCACGCAGACTCTTTCCCTGCTTCTAGGTGATATTCACCTTCTGCCACTTAAGATAACAAAGCTGATTAAGTGAATATGTAACCCACATGAATGTGTGTTTTGTGAGGAAACCTGTAAAAAAGCATTACATTACAATATTTTGTGAATCCATCATTATCAAATGGATGTGTGGATGTCTTTTTGAAGTTTTCTACAGATTTTTCACTTTCATTTGACACAGCTCAGCATAGTGTATCGGCATTGCTTGAATTCCACTTAATTACAGTGGGTCAGTCTCAGACCAGCTGGCACTTGCTGCAAATGTCCGTCTAAGGAAGTATCAAAGCTACATATGGTATGGGAATGTGTAACAGTTCGAAGGTTTTTTGGTTCATGTTTTCCACAGAATTAAACTTGCACTGAGGCAGATCCAGTATTATATTGTTCTCTCCAGACTGAGTAATCAGCATTATAATGAGTGGCTTATGCAGTTGCCAAAAAAGGTCATTTTTGTATTGTGGTGTATCCATTTAGTCATACTGGTACACTGCTGTGTGGTTTACCACCATCTGTAGATCAGTAGAACACTGAAGCCATTGGCTGAGATGTGTATCACGCAAGCGAAAAGTTTAACCACTGCAGAAGTGCCAAAAACTGCAATTCCTCAAATGTCCACTTGAGGCTTGCTGCAAAATAGAGTCAAGTCTCATAGATCCCAATGATAAAATGTCCCACTTACAATGTGTTTATCGGCTGGTACAAAAAAAAAACATTAGACGTTTTGGTCTCTACTGATTATTTCCCTGTTTGTAACAACTGTATAGTGATCAATTTGTTTTTAGAACTCACCTGTTTGAATTAGATTATGGATTTTTCATTCAGCTCACCTCCACCCCTCCCAGCCCCAACTCTTTACTCTCTTTTGGATTAGTCAGGCTTTTAGGTGACTTTCAATATGCCCGTCTATAATACAGTCTGCAATGTCATGTCACAAGCATGTGTACAAGGTAAAACTAAATTGTGAACATAAAAACATTATTATTTCATAGGCTGTTAGTGGTACCTTAAACCCAACAGTCACAGTTGGTTAGCATTGTGGAACAGAATTACTTGTTTAGGGTTAGGCAGCAAAACCTCTTTACCAGGTTTAGGGACATAAGTAACAGGATATGAACAGCAGTCTTCTGGATAAAAATGTGTTGTTTTTTGGCCTCTAACAAGCTGCTTAAACAGACAACCTATGTGTTGTTTTTTGGGGATGGTCTGCAAATATAACAAACCTTATTTATTGCATATAAATCTAAATGAGTTTGGGTTTTCCTCTAGTGCCACCAGTTGGTCATAATATCTACTTCTTAGGTATTATTTCAAAATCCACTCAATGTATTTGAACCAGCTTTTGTATCCTCAAGCCATTGATGGTTCCAGATGATACACTGATGTCGGTGATCTAAAAATAAATATGCAATTCAAATAAATAGTTCTGCTCGGAAGACTTACAGTAGGTTTGAGTTGTTTTTATTTACATATGTAGAAACATACAGTATGATGAGTTTGGCATATCAGTGGAACACTGTTCATTGAAATTCAAATGTATTCTTTTCTTCTAAGTGACTTTGGATACATTTGTCATTTTGTAATACATATGTCACATTGTGATAAATCCCCAGTGAACGCTGATGTTTGCTTACTTCCAGTTCCAGGTAAAAGCCTGCTCCACCCCAGCCCCTGCCTGCTGTGATTAAGCTCCATATGCACCTTTGATAGTGTTTGTTTCTACTTTACACCCATGGAGGGATTTTTTTTCCAACACCCCCTGCACGTTGCTACGCATTTCATGCTGATGTGCTTTATTGCCGCAGCAGGGAGCATCCCTGAGAATAGATTTTCTCTGCCAAGTCAAACTATGTTGCCGTCTCTATTTGCTATGTGACGTCAATGCTCTTGACAGAACTCCGGTTGGTGTGTGCGAATATTGTGTTGATGCCTGTAACAATGCCAATCCCAGAGGGAGACATTTTTTTTTTGTAAGTTTAGAAACAAAATGAAAATAAAGTAGACATACTCATAAATGAAATACAAAAACATTTCCCAGGGCTGCAATCAGACTCCACCTGAGAAAATGTGTTTTGGCATATATTACTCATAAAATTATATTAGTTGTGTTTATTAATAGAGAGCATTCTATGTAGTGTGAGTCATGACACAAACTCATGCCCATATAAAGACACACAAAAAATGGAGCCATCTGCAGGAGGCTGACATGACTAAACTGAGCATCTGGATCTGAAGGCACATAGAAGAATTTTAAAAGTGCAGATGGCATCATTTGTGTGTCCTGATAAAAGGTAACTGCAGCTACATGCATACTGCAGTCTTTGTGTGCTGTCATTTACACCTCAAAAGAAAAAAACGTAATCGCCATTTTCTTCTTTCTTCTATGTAATACAATGCACTATTTGCACCAGCTCTTCATAAACAATTGTACTGTATTGTGTTTTTTTTTCACTTGCCGTAGGAGGCAGTGGTAACAGTCTGGGCTCTGTATGTGCAACAGACATGTCATTAAATTTCCCCCTTTGTAACACCTAACAGCTATTTAACAGCAAGCGAAGGGGAATTTCAACAGGTTTGTTATTCTGTGTTCACCAGATTAGTCACCACAGGCATGAAAAAAACATTTCTTTATGCTCAAGAAGCACTTTTCAGCAAAACACTGAATGCCCTCTTGTAAAAGTTTGAACTCATCCTTGCGGTGAAGGTCTGATGTTGTTGAATGTGTTGTGTGGGAACAATGCTGCTCTTCTGGCGTGGGTGTGTGTTTTGTCACTTTATTGGTTTCCTCCTACACACTGCGGCAGATAAATATCCTCATACATAGCTGAACTGTAGTGCACTTTACTTCATACTGTTTCATTCAAATGATGGTATTGATTTACTGAGTACCTACTTGTCAAAAAGCAGGGCTGTGCTACAAGATGAGAAAAAATGCGGCTGTGATACAACATAAGAGGATAAAGTATTGAAACGATGTTATGTCACACTATAAGCATCCAGGCATGAGAATGGGGAAGAAGTTGATTTAAGTGACTTTGAACATGACATGGTTGTTGGTGCTAGACTTTTTGAGTTTTTCACAAACTGATCTCCGGTCAGAGAAAGAGAAAATATTCAGTGAGCAATAGTTCTTGAACCTCGAAGCAGATGGGCTACAACTGTAGGAGATTACGCTGGGTGCCACTCCTGTCAGGAAACTGATGCTACAATTGACATAGGCTATCCAAAATTGGATGATAGAAGATAGGAAAAATGTTGCCTGGTCTAATGAGTCTCAATTTCTGCTGTGACATTTAGATGGTAGGGTCAGAGCTTGGCGTAAATAACATAAAAGCATGGTCATGGCATCCTGCCTTGTATCAGTGGTTTAGGCTGTTGGTGTAATGGTGTGGGGGATATTTTCTTGACACACTTTAGGCCCCTTAACACCAATTTAGCATCATTGAAACGCCACAGTCACCTGACGACGGTGTACTCATCTTCTAATGGCTTCTTCCAAAAGGACGCCGCAAACCTCAAATCATCTCAAAGTGGTTTCTTGAACATGAGTTCACTGTGCTAAAATGGCCTCCATAGTCACCAGATCTCAATCCAGCAGAGCACCTCTGGAGATTGCAGTCAAATCTGCAGCAACTTCTTGATGCTGCCATGTCAATACAGACCAAAATCTGTAAGGACGTTTCCAATACCTTGTTGAATTTATGTTATGAAGAATGAAAGGAGTATGTAGGTATCTTGCAATTTTATATTCCATTGGTGTAGGTGCACCTAAATCCTACACACTGTTCTGTGTGAAGGCAAAAGGGCATCCATATAATTACTAGCAAGTTGTGTGGCTGGTGAGTATATGTACAACTCTGGTTAGATGCTACACTGCGTTTAATTCAGTACCTTAACCCTGTGAATTGACAATAAAGTTGAATATAATCTAATGATAATAAACAATTAATTGATAAAGGGGAAAAAAGGAATTTACTAATAAACTACTTCATATTACATTTAAAAGTACCTTTTAAGAGTGAATATCTTACATTAGTTAAGGTAGTCAATAAATACAATTCATTGAACTAACAGGGTATTTCTTGGGGGAATTTCCTCAAATTTTGCCGAAACATGCACCAGATTTTGGGGTTCAAAGGTCAAAGTACCTCACAAAGTACACTTTTAGCCATAAGTTAAGAATTCATGCAGTAATTATTCACAATAATTCACTCAAATATATAATTTGATAAAATGGTAATGGAGTTACATGTTGTATTTTTTAACTTCACTGTGACATCACAATGATCCTTTTTTCAATGCCATAACTCAGGGATAGAAGGTGAGATATTTGGTTAGATACTGAAGTGATCTTATAACTGTGTTGTTTGTATAGATTAGTAGTTACTGTGTGAAGATGCCTGTGAAGCATCCACGTTTTAGAATATGTAGCTTCTTTGCATTGCATTGCTTACTGTCATGGCTGTATATATGAGTCTCAACAGATGTACATCAACAGCAACTTGACTGGTTTGCAGAGCCATTGAATCGCAAGGTGGAAATTCTAGTTTGAAAATATTTAGGGCACTTTTGTCTTTAACTGAAAGGAAATGTAGGGAGGCAGAGACAGGAATGACATGCAGCATTGGTCCCTATCTAGAATGAAACTAGTGATAATGGAGTTACAGTATACAATATACATCTTAACCACAAGACAAGACACAAGAAAAAACTTTCCTGAAGTGAATTCACATTACTGAGTAAAGAGAGTTCATTTTGACCTTGGTGTTCTCCAGCACATCCCACCATGTAAGAACAAAAAAGGTTTACAGCACTTAAATAACGCGCTGTCACATTCATTAGATAAATTGGTACCCTGATATGCTAGAATATACTCGTCAATTTGTTCATAATGTTAGGGTTCACAGTGTGTCTCTCAAAGTTGTTAGCTGCCTGGTGGAAGTGATACCACCTACTGTGGTGAAGATGTTTTATACTGTGAAATTTCCAAGAGGTGTGCTAATTTGCCCTTGCATCCTGCCCACATGAAGCAGAAAATAGCTCCCTTCTGTAATGAGTACTCAATTCTGTAAACAGCTAGGCTGGAACATTCAAACACAGGAGGAACATTTATGCAAACAGAAACGATTACTGGCTATTATAAAAAAATCTATTTCAATTTTCATGCAATGCATACAGGAGCATGAGATTCTGTATATCACCAATGTTCTCCTGAGTGGAGTCTTTGATTTTGAATTTAGGGTTCATGTATAGACATCTAACTGAAAACTTCAAAAGTGGTGTCAACATCATTTTTTCAGTTTTCATATTTGTCTGTTTTGGGGGGGCTGTATAAAAAAACATGAGGAAAAGTGACTGATGTTCTATTGAGTTTGTTTGCCATAGACTTGTCTGACTCCATGTGATGTTTCCTTTTGCATTTCTTTTTGTCCTCACACACACACACAGCCTTCCATCACTTCAGATCTGGCTGCCAGTCAGCCCTTCTGATTTTCAAAGGCTCCAGAGCATGAAACAGAGGCTCTGAACATGGGCCAGATTTTCATTCTCTGATCTTCCCTTCTCACTTCCCTCTATCTTGGTAAGCCTCTCCGTTTTTGTCTCTTTCTTATTTCCTGATAACCAGAGTGGCAGGCGGGCATGCAACAGGCAACTATTCAACCATGGCACCAATAAGAATATAGAAATATCTTAAAGGATTTCTATTGGTTTTACACTAAATAAACAATGTGTTGACTATCAACGTGCCTTTACAACAGTTAATATAACTCAGTTTGGAAATGATCATGGTTTGGTTTAAAATGATTACTTTGTTAAAGGTATGGTTACAATCATAATCACTCTGGGATGGAATGGGAACCATTGCAGTCTTGGTTAAAAGAAATTAGAGACTTAGAGACAGTCCTCACCTATAAAATGACCCCAAATCAAAATCAAAATTAATTTATTTATCCTTGAGGGGAAATTCAGTTAGTCAGTTGACTCGTGAATTAGACAGCCTGATGGCTGTAGGAGCGAAGGATCTCTTGAATCTCTCTGTCCTGCAACGGAAAGAGAGGAGCCGTCCACTGCTGCTTCTCCGATCCACGAAGGTGCTGTGCAGCGGATGGTCCAGGCAATTCATGATGGTCTCGAACATCTTGATGGTGCAATCGCAGATCCAGCTCTTTTGACAAGTCTGTCCAACCGCCTTGCATCTCTGTGTCGGATGCTGCCTCCCCAGCAGACTGCAGCATAAAACAGCGCACTTGCCCCCACAGCCTGATAAAACATCTGCAGCATCTAACTACAGATGTCAAAAGATCTGAGATTCCTTAAGAAAAAGAGGCGGTTCTGCCCCTTTTTGTAGAGAGCGTCTGTGTTTAGGGACCAGTCCATCTTATTATCCAGGTATACACCTAGATACTTACCACCTCAATGTCCACCCCACCAGTATTCACTGGTTGAAGAGGGGGCTTGAACCTGCGGAAATCTATAATCATTACCACCAAGTAGTTTTGTTGCCTAAACCTAACCAAGCTGTTACAGTTTCACAACGTTAACCACATGCTTACAACTCTGACCCTAACATTTAGGTATAAGAATGTCCATTTACTTTTGGATTGCTAAATTCTGAAATGCTCCTGTAGTATGAGAGGGAACAAACAACCTATGTGGTCCTTTGGGAGAGGGTTAGAAGATTCAGTTTTTTAGGCTGGAGCCGATCCCAGCTGACATTGGGGTGAGAGGCAGGGTACACCCTGAACAGGAAGCCAGTCTATCATAGCCGACACAGGGAGAACATGCAAACTCCACACAGAAGGGCCACAGGCCGGGATTGAACCAGCAACCCTCTTGCTCTAAAGAGTGTTAACCACTACACCACCGTGTGGCCCTCAGTAAACATTTTGCTGATTAATTCCGTATCAACATTTTGTGGATTGACAGATACGTCGACACTGTTTCCTTGTCGTGTTGATAAAATATGTGATCCAGGCAGCATCATGTTTCCCTCAGTAGTATTTGCACTTGCAAATTAGTTTAGAAACAGAATTTATAATTCTGCGTGTTCATGGATTGAGAATTAAGAAGTAGAGGCAGTCCACTTGTTGATGGGGGTTTGATGTGCTTAATTAGATGACTAACTGGCTTTTTTTGATCATGCACATATCCAGGAAGAAACAAGAACCATCACTGATTGATTTTAGTCCTGTTTGTTATTCATGGAGACATCTGCAGTTAAATCATTCAATAGAAACAGGCTTTCCTAGGTTACTATGAATACTGAATCATCACATCAACAGTCTGGTGATTCATAGATGTTTAAGTCTCCAATTCCTTTACATGTAATAGGATCCTGCATTGAAATTATTATAAGTAGGACTACGGAAGTAATTACAGCAAAGTGTACTGAATCAAAAACATTTATCTGAAGTTGTAGCTAGTTTAAGCAATTTAGACTATTTCATACACTGTTGGCTTTTGGATAATTAAATGGGCAGTATAACAATGTACCATATGATAAAATGATCATACAGTTTGCATGACGTGATAACAGGAATTGTGTGCTAGGTAAATTTAAATTGTGTTTTGTTGTTCGATATTAGTCAACATAAAATGCATATCAATAAAATATAGAAGTCTGCTTTATTGAAAAGTCCCGGTGAGTCCTTTGTGACCCCTCCATTATGTTGCTTATCAGTTGTTACTCTGGGTAGCATGAAAACAGGGGGGGGGTTTAAAACAGACATCAAACAGCCGGAGAGGCGTCGGGCCACTATCTTCTAGTGTGTTCTGCCATGAGCAAGGCGCGCAATATCATTGCGAGGTCCATCTCTCAGTGCAGCGAGTGAGCTAA
Organism: Serranus cabrilla; assembly: GCA_903364295.1. Taxonomy (NCBI): domain Eukaryota; kingdom Metazoa; phylum Chordata; class Actinopteri; order Perciformes; family Serranidae; genus Serranus; species Serranus cabrilla. The sequence goes on along the minus strand of CAFUXE010000303.1, from coordinate 420,286 downwards.
CCTGCAGAAGGAAGATAAAGAAAAATGGGTTTAATTTCTTCCATCTGAGAAAGTGTGCTTGTTAGAGCGGAGAATCCATTCCAGTTTCCCTGGGACCTTTGATCTGGGATTACATAGGAAGCTCTAAGATGAGAGCTCTACGTTTGGCCTGGGAGAGCTCATGATAGAGCAGCCCGAGGTGGTCGTGGCCTCTGAAGTGAAAACTGCTGCCGAGTCTGCTGTGAAGCAAGCTTGCAAGCTCATAAGTGGATTATTACATGATTGCCAATTTTCATCAGTAGAGAACAAGAATAGAAGAAAAATTGCCTGATCCAAATTGCCCGTAGCAATAGCTAAGCCAAGACTCTGTTATCAATTTTACCTGAAATCAACTGTGTGTAGCATTGTTCATTTGGTTCTTTAGACCAGAATGTCTTTCTCATATCATATCCAGGACATTCCCCATATTGTTGCTCTTTGTGACAGTGTGTTGTGGACCATTATGTGGAAGCCCCTGCATTAATTAATTGGAATGTCCAGAGCTAATCCAAAGGATCCGGATCTGGCTCAATACAGGCATTTTTTGAAGAATTGGTATTGGTATTGTAAAGCCTGCTCCATTCCCACTCCAGGCATCACTGCACAAAAGAGCTTTCGATAAGGACAGTACCAAAGCTGGTACCAGTGATGCAGACAGAGCCACATGTTGCTCCAAATGTTGCTGGTTGCTCAAAACTGCCTTAAATCTTCTGTACTTTAAGTCTTTGTTTGGGATGGTCCTCCGTCCTTGAATATTATAAAACAAATTGTAGAAATCAATCAAAGGGAAACTTCAAGAAAACGTTGTGCTGCATAGAAGTCAAAAGAAGGTGGGTATAGAGTTTAGGCAGGGCAGACAAAGTGCAGGGCTAGGAATGTGTCACTAGAACACAGGGTTGCATCCCGAGCAGGTGACAACTTCTGGGGCTGAAAAATAAAGCTAATGTAAAAGTGCCACAAACTGCAGTTCCTTGAACTGCCACTTGAGGCCAACTCCAAAAGTAAGTATACCCCCCATAGACCCCAATGTTTGAATCCCCCACTTTACAGCAGAAATAAACATGTTTTCTGTTTGGTTCAAAAAAACAATTTTCTATAGATCATTTTCCCGTTCATGACATGTTTTTTTATTTTTAACATAAACTGTTTTAAAGCTTAAAGTTTTGCATAATTAAGGGCATGGCCACTTTAACCTGTCACAGGTGGTGTTATTTAGCAGCTAGGACTCATTCGGCCTGTCTTAGCTCACTACCGCTTTAGCTGTTTGCCCATTTTGCGATTCACCGGGACTGAGGAGAGTCAGGCATTGTCAATATGGCGAGAGCTGGAGCCTCAACACTGAGCTTCACAATAGCGCTTCAGAAACTGTGGATGATGGACGTCCTTGAATCTATGCTCCTGAGTCCACCTGTGCATTGATTTAGGGTATGATTGTGGCTTGGATCAAATTTAAACAGTATACATGTTCTGTCTTGTGTCAATTTTGCAGAAATGTTCGGTATAAAAAAACATTTTGCACCTTAGCAGATATGTTCGCTTAAAACGTTTTCAATTTAAAAAGTAATTGTTGCCTTCAATATTTTGTGAAATTAAGAGAATAGAGACTAATTCAACACAGTTCCATCTACTGTTTGACTTCTATTCCGCTCTCAAAGTTTTACTTGTGGTGTAAATCAGTCAACAGACAGAGCTGCCAGAACAACTGTAGAAGATGGAGCATGCTGCCATTCCTCAGTAAGAACAAGCCTTCCCCAAGAGAGCTGTTGTCTGCAGACAAGGTGGTGCAGAGGATGTGGGCCGTGTTTTGTAAATGGGCTAAAACCTCTAGGAATTTGGAGTTTCACTGACATCGAACCTTTAATACTAAAATGACTCCCTTTCAAAATTATTCTCCTCATTGCTTAACAATGGGGCAGCAGAATGATGCCTCAAAAGACTATATTCCTACTACAAAGTTTAAACATTCATTTATTCAATTGGTACCCTTCTTCCTTTCTCTCTCTCTCTCTTTCTCTTTCCCTCCCCCTTGTACCCCTCTCTGTGGATTCATGTTGTGATCTTAACATTATAAATGGGTTCTCTGGCAGCGCTTAGATTAGATTTGTTTCTATGAGATTCATTCCAGCCCTAACTCTGGTCTCGGTGCTCATGTGGCTTGTTTTCTTGATGAATGCCCCCTGCCCTGTCAACAGTCATTTGCAAGATCTCTTCTCATAAACTCGTCCACAGAGGGAGGCCAAAATCCTCCCTGTACTGCATTCCCTCCGTGAGCCAACCTTTGCTAAGGTCATTTAAGCACCCACAAACAAAATATACATGTCTGCATTAAAACTATAATAATAAAATCAGGGTTAAAATAAATTTGATGTCAAGGGACAGCTGGCATGTAGCTTTGGGGTTTCTGTATTTAAAGTGGGCGTGGGTGATTGGAATATGATTGATATGTTTGCTCTTTTCCTAAGGGAGCAGAAAGAGGAGTATTTAATGCCTATTGCTTCATACAGAGTGAAGTATTGATTGTCCGGGCCTCCATCTTGCCTCTGTCACACACCCTTAGGCCTGACAGCTCCCAGTGCTTGAATAAGATGTCATTATTTCTCTGTCAGCAGGGGTCATTTTCAAATCTGATAGTAGCATTTGCTCTGGTTTGTTCTGGAGCTGTATGATTACGCTTAAAGGGGAAAACTGGCGTTATTAAGTCTTTTTTTCTCACTATTATCAACAAATCCCCCATAGAGACCAAAACCAACAAAGAATTTATCCTGCTAATAAGTGTGTAACCGCAGCTTGACGTAGCATCGTGGCACAGAACTCCACTGTTATCCAGAAACTATTAAAAAGACATTACAGGGCCATACTGTTGCATTGGGTGATATAGGCTTTTATTAGGATGAACAAGGCCAGTGTAGTCTATTCTAAAACAACTGTGATTGCAGTTTTTGTCTCTATAGGGAGGCTCCATGGAAGACATCACCGAGCATGCTGTGGGGCAGAGCTCCATGTTTACATAGCTGAAAGAACAGTTTGTAATTGTTTTGTATGTGTTGAGCATCTAGGAGCAAAGAAGGTAGACGTTGATTATGGCTCCGATCCAACAATTAGAAAAGTTCTCTTGTTCTAGGCTATCTTAAGTGGGACTAATTTGCAATGCATTTTGGGTAAATTAACTCTTTTTAAACTAACTGAGCTAAGAGCTTCAAGCGGATAACATGCTCAGTGCAGCAGAACTCTTGTTCCTCGTGGAGGATTTTGAGAGTTAGGAGGATGTTTTATTGGAAAAAATCCAAAGGGCTATAATGTGGTATTTCTACTGTGTCTTTGTTTCGTACTACAGACACATTTACTTCAGTGGCTAACTTTTAATGCATAAAATTAGTCAATATCTAGAATTGTGAAACTGCAAAACAAAGAATAGCCCCAAGACAGAGTTTGACAATGTTTGAATAGAAAAAACACTGGTGTAATTAACAACATTAATTGTTTTATTCAAGTGTCCCAGTGAGTCATGACAATGTGACAGTGAGCAATAACTTTAAATTAAAACAGATAAATGGAATTCAGCCATCATGTTTTATTATTTACACCTGTGCTTTTTTTTTTTATTGGTTTTATGTGAAAAGAGTTTATGAAAAACCTATCTGTATTAAATTTGAGTTAGTGAAGTTTGCACACCTCTGTTTACGTCATTATGTTAAGTTATATTAAAGTGACAGTTCACCTCAAATTCAAAAATTGTGCAATGTGTTGGAGATATCAACCATAGAGATTTCTGCAATTTTTTTTAAAGTGCCAAAGAAATATGAGTTGTTTTTCTTGGATAAGAAATGGCAAACATCCCATTTCACAGTACACAAATAATTTCTCCACTGCATTTTTTGAGGAGCATAAAAATATAGTCAGTTTTGGATATATTTATATATATTTTATTTGGCTGTGTGGAGTCTGCATGGTCTCCGTGGGCCGGAGTGGGTTTTCTCTGTGTTCACTGGCTTCCTCCCACAGTCCACTGGTAAGGTTAAATGTGTAAGTCATTTGTGACTAGTGGGAGCATAAGTGCATGTGGCCCAGCCTGGCCCACCCACTTCAAATGCTGTTGAACTGTCACTAAGTGGGATTCATCATTCAGCACACCTTGGTAAGAGTAGTTGTGCGATTAAGAACATTTGGTGCATCTGGAGTTGACTCTTCCTATTTTTCTATTAACAGAACACAAAGAGAAATTTAAGAGACTGTTGTTGCATGAGGCCCTGTGATTGTTAAAACAGAAACACAACTCTTGGCTCTGACATTAGTCTGTTTTATTAATGTTAACAGTTTAACAGGAGAACTATGACAAGTTCAACTATTTAAATCATTGCCTTTGTTATTTTTGACTTGTCTTTGTCGTCTCTGTGTATCATGTTGTATATTAAAGGTGTCTTAATAGTAGCTGACAGCATCTGCTCTGCTTTCACGCCACCATAAAATAAGTATCAAGTACGCTTTGAGAGTATTGGTGCGACACACTTGTGACAGCTACGTGCGAGAACAAAGAAAGAAAGTGGGAAATGAAGGAATAAAAGAACTGACAAGGACCACAAAAGCTCTCAGACATTTTTTTCAGCACCATGGCAACTAGGAGACAATGTCATTACATCTTGCTCAAATACAAATCCAATGTACACAACAAAGAGGCAATTCTATGGTCTGCCTGCTTTAATGTCCCCCTAAGACAGATAAAGAACTCAAACCTTAAGGTGAGAAATGGCATCTTTGATGAACCACACAAGGGTAAAATGATAGCCCATTTCTGTGCGCCGAGAGATAAGCACGTGTTTGTGGCTACGGATATGTGATTCAATCAAACTCACAGAGCATAACGCATCAAGAAGATGACAATGTGTTTTAATTTTATAGAAAAACCTGTTCAGTATGGTTCAATGTGAGGTAGCATGATGTGAGGCTGTGGCGGTGAGGGAAATTATTGGTATTAACACAAGAACAAGAGTTACGTAAGGTAATCTGGCAATGATTGACACCTTTTTATTGAAGCTGCATTGCTGTTAGGGTGGTCAACAATTGTTGCAATTATACCTGTCAATGTGCAGAGTAGCCAGTCGTCACATAAAAGCCGGCAAAGTTTAAAAATACTTCAATAGCTTCTCTTTCTCAGCTCATCATTAACAGTTGTAATAGGTGTTTCTACTCCACGCTTGTAATCACTTGGCATAAAAAAAAGCTGTACGTTTCTTTAAACCACAGGAAGTCTTTTTCCCTAAGCCTAGGTGAGTGGTTTTCTAGCAATAATTTGCCTAATCTGCAGCCTTTTTTACAACCGCGAACTGTATGTGTATGTATTATAACGTGTGGGCTATTTTTAGAACACTCTGATTTAAACGTTAATATGAAATGTACATGGCACCCTATAGTGTCTGTATGAGACTGTAACTTCTGTGGCTTCACTTCCAGCATTTACTGTATTTTTATTCACTTTTATTGTCTTTTATAACATAACACAGGCAAGTTTTTTGCCCCAAACCAAGGGCAGAGGTTTTGTAGCGGTTTTGTAGTGGTTTAGCCATCATAAAGTTTATATTCCCAAAAGTATAACACAAAAACACCTTAACAATATCTCATGGGAAAAATAGTATGTATGTATAGATCATAAACATAAGTGACACAAGTGATTTAAATAAACACTCCATTTAACCAATCCCAATAGCATTGCATTGATTCCATAGGCTGTAAAAAAAGCTTTTCAACCATCTCTAATAGTTACTTTAACATATATGCCATGGTAAGGTATCTTTTCCCCCAGTCTACTCTCTCTCTACCATTTTCAGTCATAATTCATAGATTGTTATTCAGAAAAACATATGAAAACAAGTCATGTTAGAATGTGCCTCGTAGGCAAAATTCAAAAATATAATAATCAGTGTAATCGCTCTTTTGCTTTTTTATAATCCTCTTGAGATGTTAATTTAAGAGGGAAAAAAACAATGTTCCATTTGGAAAAAGTCTAGTTTCTAAACAATGCAATTTTCAACAGTGTGTAATTAGTCCCTCAGCAAGTTAAAAGGCAGTCAGGGTTCCTTTCCAAACAATCAGAAACTGTATTAGAAAAGTACAATCGAGGTAATGTGCTCATATGATCAGCAATTGTTCATTGCCTCTTAATATTGAAACTGTGATATTTCACCATTATTTTTAATAATGCAACAGAGTGTGACAACGAAGTGGGAAGTAAAGAAACTGATTATTAGGGTTGAGGGTTGGCTCTGGGGGTGGTGGATAGGTCAAATAAGCCCACAACTATCACCCAGGAGACCAGGATGCATATCCTATGGGAAAACAAAAGGCAACAATGTTACTTGAGGAAACAATACTTCACTTTCATACATCACTTTTTTACATTACCATCATGTCACTCCCAGGACTGTAACTCGCGTCATCCTCAAAACAACTTCACTTCTGGCATTTACGTGTATTTATTTTGCTTTTTGAACTATCTTTTATAATGCCTAAATGGCAGCAAATTTTGCCCTAACCTTTGAGAAGTGCAAACCTAACAAACATGCAGCCTTTTAAATTAAACTACTTAGTTTTCAGCAAGCGGCCATTGAATAGGCTGATATCAACCTACTGGACCTACTAGAAGGTGGAGCAGGGACCTACTTGCCCATCCTTACAGGAATGATAACAGCTAAAAACACCCATTCAATTGTGCAACGTGTATACATAGGTGTGATACATAGGGCCATATGTTGCTCTAAAGCACCAAAGAGGAAGCTTCCACTTCATTCAAGCTGGACACATGTTGACGTATGTGTATACTTGTATTTGTATGTCTATATTTTACACTTTTTAAACACTTTCAAACCATTTGACATAAAGGATAATGCTATTATTAATAGTTATATTTACGTTTTAACTGTTAAAACAGAAGAGCATTTCTGCCATAGATGTTAAATGCTAACATGCTACAGACTGTAGTATCATAAGCCATTGTACAGTATGTTGTTGCTTGATCAATTGTCAACGTTATGAATGTTTTATTCAGACTGGCATTCTCGGATTCAGTTTCATTTTCTCACCAGTACCTGTACCAACATGGAGTAAAGCCCCTGTGCAGCCCCATGTGGTCTTTTGAGATTTTGACAAAGGTCATTTTCTCCACTCCAGCAGTCTCAGCTCTTCTTTGATTCCCTCTCGAGTCATGATTGTATTCCAGTCACTTTGTTGCTGTTCGCCACTGTCAGTGGAGACTTGCCATTAACCACAGAACAGCACAGGATTGCTCTGCCCCCTCTAAGCATCTTTATTAGTTAGCTCAAATACGGAGTGAGGCCAGGGAGGTCACCCATCAACACCGGGAGAAAGCAGGCCAGACCAAGATAGTAACACTTTGGTGAAACCCTCAGAGAGTGAAGAAATCAAGGTCTAATATGGTAGCAGTGTCCCTAGGCCAAAGCCATCTGGCAGCCAGAGAGTGATAGGTTTACTAAGGCAATCATACATCACTTTTCACCTGTATCAAACCAATTGGCTGGCCTTCTATGGACAGCTGCTCCCTTGTACAGTGTTTGACACATTGATGGATAATGGATAGACATAGCCTCCATATGGCAGATACAGAGCAGATTTAGTCCACATAATCCTAAATCCTTTTTCAACCCTCACCAAATGACTTGGAGAGCATGTCACATACACTGGATAATCCATGCACAGACTAGTGAGAAGAAAGTAGCTATCATAATCCTTCAAATCCAGTCTGCACTGAATTGTCTGCAACTATGACGATCCCAACTGTGAAGTGGGCTATTATTCTAATCACCTCCAACTTTGCTACAGTGCCAACTGATTGGTTGTAATGATAGCTAGTTTGTGATGATCGCTTGGTCCTCGTGTGACACCTGCCTGCTGATACTGTTGCACTTGAGTTGTATCAGACTTTCTCTGCAGGCTGATTATGCTGTATGTGCTGTCATCAGGGGCAAACTGCCAAGATAAGAGCAGGTTCTTGCTCGTTTTAAGAGTTCACGTGTCAATTCTGTGCACATTTGGACACTTAAATGTTTGTCTATTTTCTTAAAGCTAAACATTTTTAAGTTTTAATATTGCTGGGAAGCTTTATTTTCATCGTCTGAGAGAAAACCTGCCTCTAACTGTCAAGCATCCTTTATCAGCTAACTTTGTCTTTGTGCTGTTTGGTGCTGGACAGGCCGAACGTACAGTGGATATATCCCAAAGCAGCTGTCCGTCATGTGGTTAGCAGTGGTTGAAACTCACTTACTATATGTACTCTTGGGCTGTATTTAAGTAAATATTTGAGTCAACTGTACTTTACTCACATATTTCCATTTTCAGACTTCATGCTTGAACTCCACTTCATTCTGGAGGCAAATATTCAAATACATTTGTTTAAAAGTTTAGATACACGTTATTTTGCATACATTTGCATATTTCATACAATTCAATACGATGCATTATTATAGATTAAGATGAGACTTTATTGATCCCCTGGGGAAAATTCACACGTTTCCCAGCTGTATAAAAATGAGTTAAAATTAGCCACCTTTATCAGCTAAATGTTTGAAATGTGCCATTCTGCATAATGATTGCTTTACTTTTTGTACTTTAAGTATATATTGCGATGTGGATCAAGGTTTTTATTGACTTGTTTAGCAGCTGGCTCACCATGCTTCACACTACTCAGCTACTCAATTGGTTGTTACTGCAAAACCTTACCACAGTTAGTCCACAAATCACCACACTCGGGTTAACTTTACATATGTCTATCCTATTCTGTTTCTATTAGGGCTTGGGCCTTAACCTTAACGATTTGATACTATCATGATACTTGGATGACAATTTAGTTTAGATTTTTAGGTGCTGTTATTTATTGGATTTCATCATGACAATTTGTCTAGATAATTTGAGACGTTTGCAAACAGGTTTGCTTTCAGCTTTGTATTGCTTGAAAAGGATATGACGTCACATTACTTAGTATACCAAAATAAAAGTGGTAACCCTCTTCCATCTCCATCTAAAAATGAAGCAAGTGAATTTGAAATAAATAAATTCAGGCATTAAAAAATGAAATTCCAAAAATGACACATTTTTCCCTACCCCTAGTTTCTATGATCTGGTTTAATTTTTTGGTTCATCTGGGAATTCTACATAGAATACGGCTTGTTAGAGTGTAAAAAAAGACAACAAACACTCTGTGGGTCCTGTGCAGCTCCAGACTATACTTGCCGACATTACAAGTTTGAGACTTACTTCTCAGATTTCTGACTTTGAGAGAGAGTAGCTCATGTTCACAAATATTGATTGAACTTTCCTAGGCAACATGGGTGAACCCTTTCATAATACACAGTCATGAAAAAGTCAAGCTTTATGTCTTCTTAACTGAATACAATAATTCAACAGTTCTTTTTATACTTTAGCCTTGGTGCAAAGACAGAAAACATACAGTAGTAGAAAATATGAGTTCAGTGTCAATTCATCTAAAGTGGGTGGTCCCCCTTGACCTCCTTCATACATTATGAATTAAAGAGAGCCATGCAGTATTTAATTACTGCTGGGAATTGAGCTACACATGATCATCTTGCTTTTCTAAAGAACCTTTGATTGGAGGGACATAAGTTGATTCAATTAGTTTGTTAAGAAGCAAAAATCTTCTCCAAAACTTGTCTCCCATTCATTATGTTATAAAATGTACACAGAAGCTAATGGCCATAATTGTTTGCCCTTTCAGAAAAATGTTCCCTGTTTGTTGCAGATGATGCAATGTCCTAAGCCAAAATGAATTATTACAGAATGCTTACTGTGTTGTGTGGGCTATGAGTGTAGTATCACTAAGGTGGGCTGTTTCTATTAACCCTTACCTGCACCATAAACAGGTCAACTCTCTGGGGAGGTGATTATTCTCCAGCCTGGTTAATGGTCCTTACTGACAGCACTTAATGAAAATTAATGACCAACTTTAGGACGGCGTGCACACAAACATGAAGGCTACTCCATTCATTGATGAGCATTTTATTGCCATTATCTAACTTAAGCATTAATTGTTATCCACTCTATTACGTAAAAATGCATCATGAGGATTCAATTCCAGCTCCCTGTGAGCTTTTTCTGTGTTTGAGTTCATCCAAAGTGATGAACATAGCACTACCTCTGTTTAGCAGCCGCCTCTGTTTAATGTGCAGGAATAGAATATGAGGACATTTAATACACTTCATTAGGTTTCCATTATATTTTGCTTTGGGTGATCGGCTGAAATGAGCGATCAGATTTGCTTTTTTCTGTCAGTGATGTACAGACAGCAAGATGACATGATTAAGGGGTCATTTGGTTAATTGCACAATACTGCCAGTATGTAGCATTCTTGGAAATGAAATAGGTGCCAGGGGCCACAGTAATCCATGCGAGTCACATCATGAAAAACAAGCTGAGCAAGTTATGATTGCTTTTAGCCTCTTGTTTTTTTTCTGTCTGTCCTCTGTCTGTATGCAAATGATTATTAATGTACATGAAGAGATGCACATTAGTATGCATGATGTGAAGTGAGTGAGGGGGTGGCAGAAAGAGAGAGAGAGAGAGAGAGAGAGAGAGAGAGT
>CAFUXE010000303.1:336258-392815 GCA_903364295.1 Serranus cabrilla | reverse complement strand
AAAATGGCAACCAACCACCATTTCAGTGGACTTAAGCTGGATTTAAAGCCACGTCACATTTGTTTACACAGGCTGTTTACACTGGACTAATGGACCATTGGTCACTAAAGTTCCCTTCACAGCTGTATGTAGCATAATGCATGTATATGAGTAGAGCACTCTGTACATTATATTCTGCAATTCCTTTATTCTCAGGGACATTGAATTGTTCAAGTGTTAACTAGTTCAGGTTAGGCAAAAATCACACATAATGTCAGCTTTACTATGGCAAGTAAGGCTGGACAAATTGCTTTCTTTTGAGCAAATAGTCAAAGATAAACAAAATACAAGAAAAATGCAGCTTGTAGTTATGTAACCTATTCATACCTTTTACCTCTGTCAAACAAGAAAAAAATAGATATAGATAGATATTTTGTATTTATACGCTTATAAGCGTGCTGACGCTTATTGTCTCATAAATATCTAACCTTTTCTACTGGACATTATTTGTTTTTGGTTTGTCAAATGCTGTACTGACAGGATGTTAGAATGATATGAGGTGGTATTCAAATATTCCACAAAATAATGTCCATGTTGTACAAATCTGCAACTCTTAAAATAGCAAGGTGCAAAGCAATGGAAAGGACATTCTTTCATCAAAGCCCCCAGACTCCATTGACAAAAACAGCATTTTAACTTGCAGAACATGTGAGTTGCTGGTCTGTCACTGTCCCCACTGTTAAGTTTGTTTGTGTTATTGTGTAACTTGTGTGATTACTGTGTGGCTTATTTCAGACTCATCAAAGTCAATCCATAACACAAACAAACTAACCATCGAAGCAGTGTTAGACCAGCAACTTCCATTCTATTTAAAGTAAAATTGCTGTTTTTGTCAATGGAAACTGGTGCTTTTTAATCAGCGCATACGACAAAGTTCTCCCAGCATAATTTTAAAGGTAAAGTGTTGAAAATATTCTAAACATACTGTATACTTAAGTTGATATTGATTACTTTGAAATGGCTACAATACGTATTGCTACTGCCCACGTCCACAGCAGTACTTCAGTGGGACTCTGTCCCTGTACTCCTGCCTGTTTCTGTACACTAGGAGCGTGCTGCTGACCATCCACTGTAGGTTATACACTGACTATAGGTAACTAAGTTTCCTTAACCTCGATCATACTTTGTTGCCTTGTATATAAAGTGTGGAAAGCAAGAATTTGAAGAACAGTGCGATTGGATTTAATCCAGGTTTTGCAGAAACATCAAATAATGAGATCTGTCTGGAGTCTCAGCCAACTGAGCATCATTCTGTCCTCTGTGTCAATTTCTCACTCCAACTTTTACTGAGCTTGTTCACTTACTCAGTCAATAGGTACATTCCCATCCATCTGTTCAGAATTTGCCCATAAAATAAAAGAAAAAAGGGCAGGAATATTGGAAAAAAGTTGGCATACTTTCAAACTAGAGCATGGGACCCTTGTTGTACCGAGGTCTTTATCACTATAGCAGCTGATAAAAACACAAAAGAGTACACATGAATCAGAAGAGATGAGTTCATTCATGAAAAACAAGGAACCCACATGTCAGATGTTTCTTTTGCATATCAGCCTAAAGGAAGTTTGATGGAGGCATGCACTGATTTTATTCAGCTAAAGCACACAGAGCACAGTGCAGGGTTACAAGGCACACATCGTAGTGCCAGACTCACTCTGGAATTCTATGAATGCTAATTATCCATGCTCCTCCTTAAGAGCCTTAGTGGGATGTCATTTTTGAATGCACGCTCACCCAGCCCCCCACACCCCGCTCTCTCATCTCAGTAATATCTCATGTATTTGATTCCGATGCTTGTAAGAGCAGCTCCTTAGGGGGCGTTTGGCACACAGGGGGGCGGATGTCAGCTCCCCAACACTCTGCCCTACATTTGTTTGAAAAAACAAACATTTACTATGGGGAGAGAAGAGCTGTCTGGGGGTATCCGAGGGTGGGAAGGGTAAAGGAGAATGATGATAACTTCATCAGCGTCTAGCAGGTCGGAAGCTGTAAGAGGATGGATGGGAGTTAAATGTAATGAAAATGGATTGAGAGGATGAGGAAGAGCGACAGAAAGAGGAGGAGACAGGGGAGATGGGAAACAAATGGGATTTCTTAAAAAGAAGGAAGCAGTAGGACGTGATCAGGAAGCAGAATAAAAGCTTAAGTTCATATGTCATTGTCCATATTTTTCCAGATATATTGGTCTGATTTTGTTTTGTTTTTGGTAGAATGTTGTTTTCTCATGTGCAGCTCAAAGTAATTTGCATAATTGTATTTATTAGGCATGTCAAATTTATGCATGGTAGTTGACATTTTACTTATTTTTTTTAAATTTATTCATATATACAATTTTTTCTCCTTTAGGTGAGGATTTTAGATAAGCCATAGTAGGTTTTAGCCTGCACATGTATGTTTTCCCTGTTTAGATATAGGATATAATACTATATTATAGACCTCTTTTTTTTCTTAAAATAAAAAGTGCAAATAAGACATTTTTTTAAGTCAGAAATGTATTTATTAATACATTTTATTCAAATATCCTTTGAGATTTCTTAGGCTCTGGGAAATTGTATGAAGGGTCTTTCATTATTCATTGACATTTCTGAGAATAAATGATTAAAATAAATATAATAATAATCAGTAATGATAACAATCGGTGATTGTAGCCTTACCAATTGTCTTTGTCTCTCTCTCTTTCTACTCCCACCCCTCTCATTTCCCTCATTATGAATTTATTTGTAGATTTATTTTCATAAGCTTCGGAGTTTGGCGGCAGTTGTTTTTGCTTCCTGCTGTGAGATGGGGCTCCAGTGTTGGCCAGCTGTGAGAATGATCAAATTAAAATTAACAAGGACAAAACAGCCTCATTCTGGACAACATAGCAACTAATCTCTATTTAAGATTTTAAAAAATTCTAACCGGGAAGATGCCCAAAGCTGAAATCTGATCTCCACATTCTTCTTCCTGGATTGTGAATTTTAAAGTTAAATAAGGTGGAGTGTTTGTTTTATGCACACATTCTCCTCTGCACCTTTATTATTTTAAATATAGCTTAGTATGTAGCTTCCACTACAACATAGTTCTCACATTCAATAAATGCTTTTTCAGCTGATTTACTGAATTAGAATTTTGCCATAACCTCAAAAAACTTTTTGAGTGAGAGTTTAGTGTAGGCAGTCATTTTGCAGGGAAAAAAAGTCATTTTGACTTGTTGTGTAACTGCACATGAATCATTATGTTTGCATGATTCATGCAAGCACAAACCTTTGCTCCACTCCCCATTTCATACAAATGTCAGCATGCTAAACCAAAGGCACGATGTTATAATGACATGATTGCACCGAACACTTCACAGCAATATGTGAAAGCAACTATAAGCACTTAAACTGGCTATTAAACACTTTCAATTTAATATATATTTTTCTATATGACCTTCATCAGCAAGCAAGACCATCAGTTTCTACATTTTTTAATCATGCCACGGTGTCATCAGGTCAGATTCTGGTGAAATCAGATGAAATCATGTCGGTTCTCCAGAACCTTTGGCTCAGACACTAGCAGGGCCTCTGGTGGTGACCAGCCCACAGTGGAAAGACCCACATCAGGGTTGCTGCATCTTTGACCTTCAATATGCGCTTCAGTGGAGAGCTACACTGCAGTAAATGAGAGGTGTTTCTTGTAGCTGCTTTAAAATTGTTTAATGATGCAAGAAAGACTTTTAAGTTTCAACTTTTGTAAAACAATGTTTGCTTAAGTCTGTGGCATCCCAGTGGCACACATACCACATGAGGCTTAGTGCCTGTCAGCAGGCGGCCCAGCTCTGAATCCACCTTGGACCCCTTCCTTGCATATGTTCCCATCTGTCTCCTCCTTTCCCTCTTTTTCTCTCACTGTCAAATATAAAGCCAGAAAATGGCCCCAAAAAAATTGTTTAGTCTAAAATAGGGCCGGGCATTATGGCAACATACAGAAAAAAGGGGCCAAAATGTCTATCATATATAGTTTTTCTATCGCTATGTCAGAAAAACAGAGGCCGAACTGCTTTACAGCAATATTTACGGCCCCTCTCGATATCAAGGTATGATGTGTCATAGTTGGATAGAATATTTTAGCCCTAGTTTCAAATACTATTATGTAGTATTAAAGTATTAAAATGTGCTTGTAATGTCATTATAATTACATATTAATCATGACAAAAGTGCTGCTAAATTTACTATCTATAAATTGACATCTATTAATCAAAAGTGTCCGGCCATCCAGTTAAGAATACAGGTTGAACAGGCTGAGACTTGTTTAAATGCTGACATTCTTAACAGAATGTATAGCAGCATCTGGCTGTCATGTTCAAAGAATATTGATTGTTTTCTATAAGGACCTTGGAGCAGAAAGTGTAGGTGATGGTACAGTAGGTTAACTTGCACATGCCGCTCTGCTTCCTGGTAAGATCCTATATAAAAGAGGTAGAGTATGAAAGGCAAAGCCCTGTTTAATGTATTTTTTCAATCACTCCAGGGTACTGAGTCTGTCACAGCAACAGCATGGTAGGAATGAGGTTTTTCTTGGCAGCTTTTCTCATCCCTCTCAGCACATCGGTCTCACCCTGCCATCACCTGCTCCAGCTTGTTGGCCTTCTTTAAGTCTGACTATGTGTCTGTCCTGCTTGCATGTCTGTCAGTTTTAATCACCCCCTTTCAGTATCACTCTGTGCACACACATTAAACTTCAGAAGCACATCCCGGAATATGGTCACAAGTGAGAGAAATCTTCAGAATGGGACATAAAGCCTACACTTCTTCTAAATCATCCACAGAATACCAAGAGATGCCTTTCCCCAATAACTCCACTACAGATTAGTAAAAACATGCGCTAAAATGTTATTTTGTCACCTCTTCTGTTAGATTATTAAAATCAAGAAACATATTCAAAATAGTGTAGAGTGTCTCAGCATGGCTCCACACAGATCTGATATTTTTATCCGCTTCAGTGGATGTTTAAACCACATGAATCTTGTATGTTAAGTAATTGCATGAGTCTGTTTCCATTGCACTTAGTCGCATTTGCTTTGATCAATGCACCAACTTTTCCATCCCAGCCGAGCATAAAAACATGTTTGCAATAGTTAGAAATAGTCCATTTCTGGCATTTCTGCTTTTCTGCTTGGGTTGAAACCCGCTCATTGAGTAGCCACGATGGCTGTCTCATCTATCCGGCATCTATTTGGAGTGTTGGTTGTGCACGTCCTCATAAATGAATGCTACGTAGATGCACTTTGCACATAAACGGTAGGGTTGTATGCACTTTGCACACAACGGTACAGTTGTTACAGCAAGCATATCTCCGGCCAATATTAAAACTATAGTTAAAAAACAGATTCAACTTATAGCCATGATTATGTTCTGACCTACATACATGTTGTTTTAAAAGAATGAACAATTTTCAGAAGATCAGCTGCAAATGTTTTGGTTTGTTTATGTGAAAATAAATTCAAAGCACAATGAAGAACTAAAATGTATAGATTTTGGTTGAAAAAAAATCCAAATGAAACTGAAAAAGAGAATAGATCCGCACACATGATGGAGGTTGCATACTCCAAACTACCAGCATCAGTCACTGTTGTGGGGTATTTAAAACATTTATGGAAAACAGCAACAACAGCTCCAGCATGACATTAATCCAGCACTTTAGTCAGTGTTTTCTTATTAATAAGAAAAGGATCTAGGTAGCAATTTGGAGGAGAGATCAAATGAATCATAACATGATGATTACCCCTTTCCCTCTGTCCTACATTTGTGTTTTGTCATCCCTCTGTCATTTTCTCCCTCTGCCCGGAGCTGGAGAGAGGCCAAACTCTGTAGAAAGCCGCCTGCCTCACATGCAGGGATGACTGTTGGGGTGTTTGGAAAACAGCTAACTGGTGACGGATTAAGAGATTTTCGAAGTAATCTTCCAAAGAGGAAGCGCCCCTAGTCATGGATATGCTGTCATCACTGTTATTAATAAAGACATAAGGGATTAAATCAGCAAAAGTTGGGCTATTTCACTGTACAAAGAAAACAGTATCCCCACAGTGAACACAGTATTCCATTGTGCGTTACCTTTCTGTTCTCAAAAAGACAGAAGCTTCCATTTTAGTCATGTGTTGAAGACTGTGTAGTATTCTTCCTTAATATTGTAGTATTGACTATAGTAACCCTTTTTCTGCTTTTTACGCATCACTCTAACTATATAAACTAGTAATGTTTAATTGTTTTGATGTTTTTCCTGGTGGAGATGAACCTAAGGACACAGGAAGCAGTGTAGGAACCAGACCATTTGGAGAGCTATTTGTAGCTCATTATGTGTTCATTAGTGTACGCTAGACTCATCATGGTGTGCCCCCAGAGGAAAATGAAAGATTCACAGAACTTTGGCAGATGTTAAATTTTAATCAGAGAGGTCTAGACTTGCACCATGCAAGAGTCCCAAACTCTGGTGGAAGAACTCTGTGTGTATGGTTTCAGTGTGTGAGCTAGAGCGGAGACAGACCTCGGGGAAATCGTGTCCTTACACAGTTAGTGTGAATGTGTGCTATTTAGAGCTATGGAGATGATTTAACTCGGGCTGCAACTAAAGATTATTTCAATAATGGATTAATCGGTCGATTATTTTTTCGATTATCCGATGAATCGGATAAAAAAAACATTTTTAGTTTCCATCTTTTTATTCCAAATATAACATTTGGACTGACAGAGCAAATAAGTGCAGAAAAACATGTTGCTGCTTGAATGTTCTGTTACAATAATATTAAATAATAATAAAAAAAAAATAAATGTTTGTCAAATAGCTTCAGTAATAAAATAAATGTACACAAAAATATATACAAACGTATGCTCTACCAGTGTTTTAATTAGAGTCTGTGGCGGCCCGCCATTATCTAATCTGCTGCGCAAAAGTGTCATTTTCCGCACTAGCGTTACATTTTCATAAGCTACTGAAAGTATTTTTAAACTATTCATAATTTAAAATTAGTCTGCGTTGTGTTGCTGTTGCCTCAGCAGAGTGTCACCTGTCAGTCAGTAGAGGACCCTCCACCTCTCAGGAATACACATCCAATCTGTTTCCTGAATCCCACAAAGAAATAACAGGAAAACCAGAAAGTTTCATTCAGGCCACAATCAGCTCTGGTGGTTGCGATGCAGCCAGAATGCAACGCAGCTGCAATCAAGGTTGGAACACACCAGCAGTCAGGAAAAATAACTACAATCTACAATGTCATTTAGCAGACTTTTTTTATCCAAAGCACGTACAACACAAGCAAAGATGAAGTCGAAAAACAACATATGGGTAAGTGCAATGGACTTAGTTTGAGTCCATTAGAATATAGGTGCTATAATGAAGTGCTTAAAGACAGTGCAGACTTTTTTCTTTTCTTTTTTAAATCAAGATTATGTGTGAAGGTGCTCAGTGAAGAGATGGGTTTTTTAATATGACTCCCTAATGGACAGTGAAGTGCTTTTTCTGGCTCCCTGATGGGTGATATCTGGGTCTTTATGTCCTTCTAGTTTACTTAATCCTCTTCACCAGCTCCTTGTTTTATCTCTTGACCAAGGGTGAATACATTTAAAATAAAGAAAGTATTTTTTGTAAACTAGCATCAATAGAATAAATACATGCTCCTACCAATAAATGAACCCATCTCATGTTAGATTTCGTCCTGGGCACATGGACACTCTTTGAGCACAGATACTCTTAGCTTCTTAGTGTTCACATCCTTAGTTCAATCCTTGTGTATTAACATGCATGTGATTAAATAATTAACAGTTAATAGGGAAATAAAATAACTATCAATATCAGTTTTCATATTAGAGATCTGGCCCTGGCTTTGTTTGTTATCGGGCCAAAAATCCTGCAAGTAAACACGGGTACAGGTCCAGAAATATCCATATTCACATACTGCATTCTTTCGACTCAGTCTAAATTGGGGTTTAGCATGCATCTTGTCCACCAATAGAATTCGACTACTTCCTTTTTCTCTTTGCATTGTCTATCTGTTCTGGCTTGGAGCATACAGATTGAGAATGACAGGTGATTGCACCCCGTCTTGAAGCCAGGATGAGGGTCATTACCCAGCTGTCCTTGGTTGGGAGACATACATCTCCCGTAAGAGGCATGACATGGCCAAGTGAAGGTGATGATGTTATGAATGAGGCTGGCTGGCGGCACAAGGTAAAGCTGGCCACTCTGTCACTCAGGGCAAGAGTTGACAGGGTCTTTGCACAGAGACGGAGACAGGCCTTGGGAATGCAGGCAAGGTTAACCTGAGTGATATCTGGAACTGATAGGAAAGTGACCATACTCAGAAAAGACATGATAGATGAATGGATAAGTCCAATATGAAGAAACCATGGGGAATTCTTGCAATGTGTGCATACATGTACGGTAACTCACTGACAGGTCAATGCGTGTTTCACATTTCATACCCCAGCTATCAACCATCACAGATAATTGGCATGTGGGAGATACAGTAAGCGGGGAGATATCTCTCAGCAGAAAATCCTATTTTCTATTGATGCCTCACAGGAAAGTAGATTTTAGTCACAGCAAAGCACCGTTTGATCTGCTATGTCCATTCGTTTCATTGCTTCTGCTGCCAGGGGAGCTTAGATGAGCTAAACTGGCCATGATGCCACAGCAGGCCAGCGTTTTTCACCAGCCTTCCTGGAGAAAACTGCCTACTGATGGAAGCCATCTGGACAAGAATGGGGTCATTTACAGCAGCCAGCTCCAACAGAAAACTGTATATTTAGGTCATATGGCAGGAGGAATTAGATGTCAAGTGTCAAGAGTCTGCATTGTCAAATGCTCAAAGGACATGCTTTTCCTTCTTTCCCATCAAGCACCGGGGTCCTTTGAGGTTGGGTTGAAACAGCTATCACGTGTTGGGTGTGGTGGATGGAGGCTAGTCTGAAGCAAAATGGGCAGACGCTGGCTGATTCTCTTTTCAGAGAGCCCGTGGCTGATGTAATTGAAGTGGGCAGAGTGAGGACGGGATGATCCCCCCCCTCACAGAGACATACTCATCTCGCCAGCTCTCCTTCCCTCCGCTGGCCTGCTAGGCAATAGAGCTGTCGAGTAGTGGGTCTACTAATGGAACACCCAGCTGGCTAGAGACTTCATCACGCTGCAGTGAATTATTCAGCTTCAGAGGGCTCTCCCCAAATTATTTAAAAGCCCGCTTTGGCGTTCGGAGGAACAAGGCAGGGCCCCAAAGAAGTGCTCAGAGTTTGACTTTTAGGCTTGCATGAGTTTCACCTATCTTCTTCTTTAAGGCCACAAGTCTGGGAAAGTCTGCAAGTCTGCCCTCAGCGAAAAATGATCTGATGATTTAAGTCTGTTTAATGAAGCTGCTGAGTAAACCACCACTATGCAGTGTGTTAACTTATACACATGAAATCATAGAGTGGGCACTGTGTCTGAAAAGTTTATTGTTTCCACAAGCGCTGTTGCCATATATAACCATATATGTGATTTTTTTTCCTACCGTCAAATATAGGACCGTTTTCAAAATGAGCACCCCCTACAGCTGGCAGATTAACACGTCGTCAAACCTAAATTGTTAAATGATGTTTAGGTTTATGCAACAAAAGCACTTGCTTAAGGCTACGGGCGGAAAAAGTACAAAGTTAGGCATAGCAAAAGATTGTTCAAGCAACTACATTGAGTTTTTAACTAGTTAGTAAATGGTCTTTATTTAATACTTTAATACTACTGCCTCTATATAAGCAATGCCACATAAGCAAAGGATATATATATATATCATAATTCCAAATGCCGGGGTCAGATTCCCTGCAAAATCCAAACAGAAGTGATGTTAATTATGCAGTTCACTTAAAGCATGACAAAGACGTGATGACTATGCAAGTAAATTCAGTAAAGAAGCTTCAAATAAAAACTTGACCACCTTGACTTTTGGTTTCACATGGGTACACAAACACAGGTCTCCTGGGTCAAACTCCTGTATTTGTTTGACCCAGACAGCATCCCTCATGCCCTCCTCGTATCCTCACTTCCGCCTTAGCGTGTGTCATAATCACTCAAGCCACTAGAGGGCACTGCTGACTTCAAACATACGTATGGTCCGTTTTAAGCTTCTGTACAAAAGGAACATAAGTCTCTGAAACAAGCATAGCAGTTAAACCATAATCACAGATTCACTGCTTCCTTAACCTTCACGTCATTGCATGTGAATGGTGTAAGACACTATGACAGAAACCAATCTGCATATACAATGTTTCACAGTGAAATCCCTTCTCCAATGCAGGATGTGAAGCACAGTTTCATCCTGTTGCAGGAGACAGCCTAGATTCATCAGTCCTTCTGGGTAGGTGTCCTGGCAAGGATGACTGATTGGAATTCCATGTCCATATACATCACACTCGATCCCCGTCCACTCAGCAAAGAGTGGATAAATCACTCCGTCTGGGCCGTCCCTCAGCAGGCCCCAGAAAGCCTTTAATAACAGGCTCAAGCTGCCTGCAGTGCCGGCCCCTGATTGTTTTGAGTGAAAACAGATGTGGTTGCTTGCTTCACAGTGCAGCCTGCTTGACGGAGGTTCTGAACAGACCTCTGTCACAAGGCCTTCGCCGCCATGTTGTCTTACTAAAACATCCGGCACCAATAGGAGGCCACCTGAATTCCCTCCCAGCTCCCTATGGCGTCCGTTATTCCAGCAACCCTCCCAATTGCCGCGCCCCATTGCAAGGGGAAGAAAAAAAAATATTTCAAACAAGGTGGAAACAGGCTTCCCTCTCCACCCTCGTAAAGCCCACTTGAGAGTCTGGGTGAACACATTCATGCCCCGAGGCCCTGATGAAATAAAACACCAGCGCCATGCCCTTTATGTGAGCCAAAAACACTGGCCATGTTTATTACATCTGACCATCTGGGTTTTACACGTGCATGTCTGCTGGACGCAGCTCGCACACAGGTCAGAGGTCCTGCAGACAGCCGATGGCTTATTAGCTGCATTCGACCTAAATGTCAGAGACACATGATTGCCATCATTTTTTGCCAGAATGCTTTTATGCTAGGAGCAATCATGCAGGTACTTTCCCTCTTCTGGCATTTAGAAACATCTCTCTTCCTTTCCGTCTTTCTACCGATGATAAAATGGGCTCTCAAGGGGAGACAAATGCCTCTGCAGCAGGGGAACAGAGCAACAGCATCTCCCGCAGGGTCCTCGGTGACTGATATTCTTCGCTGATTTGTTTAAACAGTCTCAAATGTCCCCCGTAGCAGTCCCCATCCCACCCCAATCTCCTACCTCCCCCCTCCTCCTCCAGTTGCACATGTGTGCCGGAGCCCTGAGCGCTGGTCCCCTTCAGGCCAGTGGTTCTAATTAAAGCAGGATGGACCTGTATACTAACCCTGCCTTTTAAGATGATAGACGTGCAGAGGCCTGGCATGCCCTATCGCCCCTCCCCCCCTGGCACACCAGCCAGTCAGTATTTTCCTCTTTATTCTGTTCTTGTCTAATTTGTTTCTCACACCATGTCTTTCTCTCTGACTCAGCTGCTGGAATCCATAGCCAGTCTGTCCCACCCAGCTCAGTGTGTTCTGTTTAATCAGGAAGGAAATATTTACCCAGTGCTGGTGTGAAGGGGTTGTGACCTCCGGGTCAAACTGGAGGTCAGGATGTGGGCGGCGTATGTATGGAAATGTTTAAACACGTCACTCATGGGGCGGTATAATGTAAGCAACAGGTTAGTGTGTGGGTAATAACATTCTTTGTGGTTTTCTGAATGATTGTATTGTTTATTTATTGGTGTTAATGCTAATTTTGCGGTAATTCACCTCATGGGTTGAAAGGGTAACTGGTGACAGAGGCTCTTCTAAAAAAAGAACCTGAAGACATAGAAAACTAAAAACTAACTCTTGAGCCATTATGATAATACACTTAAAGTTATTTTAAAAAATAAATGTAACAGACTTAACTGACTTATACTTGCCGCTTAAAGGGATAGTTTGTATTTTTTGTGAGGTTGTGAGCTTTTAGGAATGTTTGTTAGCCACTTAAAATAATTAAATGTAGCTACACAGTATATAGAATATTTTCACTACTTTGCCAGTTATCTATGCTCTCTCAAAAGCCACAGAAAACACAAACTTTATCTTGCAGAACACGGGCGTAGCTGGTCTATTGCTGCCACAATTAGTGATCATTTTATGACTTTCTTGTTTTCAAGGTTCGTTAGTTCTGATTCACAGAAGTCATACAATAATGTTAAGAAACTAACAGTCAAGGCAGCAGTACAACAGTAACTCCTGTGTTCTGTGAGGTAAAATTGTTGTTTTTGTCATAGAAGGCTGGTGGCTCCAGACCATTAACAGTACCATTGTAGTTTCCTCCACATTATCTGAAACAGGGCTTTCTGAAGGCAAGGTAAAGGGGGAAACTATTCTAAATATAGCGTACACTTAAGATAATATTCATTGTTTTTTTGTTTTGTTTTTTGTTGGTTTTATGGTTTGCTGTATCCCCCTGTCCACAGCAGGACATTGTTTAGCTTCCTTGCCAGTTCTCCTGCCAGCTACTCCTCTAGTTTTACACTGACTATAGATTAGTGCCTCATACAACCCCACTTCGAGAGATACAAACTATCCTTATAAGGACGAATATGTTCTTACAAGTGGTCCTTACATAAGCCCCATAGAGCCTGATAACCAAGGCCATCATAGACCAAGTAATTATACTGACAGTTCAGACACTCAGGGTCAGAAACAATTCCACATGTGAATATGACAGTTATGGTACCGTGAGGATTTTCAAGATCCATTTGCTCATTCTCACCCTTTTCTTCTTATATGACCTAGAGATCTATGTAATGACGCAAAAGGGGAAGTTTTAGACATAATAATCATCCTGGTAAGAATGTTCTAGTTTTTGAAGATATAGTTTCATTATAGCTATTATTTTCCGCCATAATTTGTATTTTCATTGGCCAAGCTGTCTTCAGTCAGTCTCTTGTCTTGATGTTCCAAAAAATCTAACATATTCAAGTCCAATTTTTTTTTGATGCTGAATGGACAAGAATATTGTCAACTGAAGACACCCTTTGTAGTCTTGAAAATATTTACAATCCCACAGTTAGATGTGAGTGGGTTTCAAACTTTAGTCTTTTAAAAGTCCTTTCAAATTAGTTTCACAGTCTTCCAGTGAATGGGAATAGCCAACATAAAAATGAGTCAAATGTCAGATAAAGTATATTTTCTTTGTGGCTTCTTTACAAAGATAATTGGTCAACAGGAAAAGGTCATGGCTACAAGGTTAGCTTGACCAAACCACCTGCCAATTTCTTTTTTCTATGCATTAATGATGGAAACACATTTCTCCCTCGATACAAAAGAAGTAGTTCTGAAAATGAACACTCTAACAATGAACATGAGCTCCAAAAAAGACGTTATGATCTCAGGGAATTGGCCTATTACAGTCCAGGGACTGAACTGCTAACCCTGAGACGTCTAAATATCAAATAGGTCTATATACTGTATGTCCATGGCCTCATGTCACAGTGTATGTGATAGAATGATGTTATGGATCTCTCCTTGGCTGCAAATTTATCTGACAAATGTCCTGTCCAGAGGTTCAACATAGACTGACTTTTGGTGTTGGACTGATCAGCAGTTTAATAATAATTCTGTTGAAAATGGCAGAATGACATGTGAAATATTGAGCAAAAATCCAAATATCATAGTTTGTAGTCTTTCCTGAGTCTTTTATACCATACAGTATGTTAAATTTAAAGGGTAATCAATGCCATTTATCATATCAAGTGCACTTACATGGTGTTTTTAATGACACAACAGGTCATTCTGTCCAGATTTGACAATGTGGTTAATAGCATCACGTATGTGTTTTAAATGCCATACAGGTTGTTTTTTAGTGAATGTCCATTGGTTTTCATGCAGTTTTTTATTCTTCCATTTTTAAATATGTATGAAGACAGAGAGAATGAGGTCTTGTAGCCGCCCTGCATTCATGTGGTGGGAGAATAACAGGAAAAAATTCATACAGAAGCATGTTAAGCTGCTTGTAAGAAACTTTTTAATCATTTCAATATTGCATGGACATTTTTCAGTTGCATGAAATTTGTAATATGGGTTTTAGTTATAACTGTTAGTTATTTATTAGCGTTAACCCAAACAAGTCAGGTAAAGCATTATTTTAGTGGCTTTAGTGAATGAACATGTTTAAATGCTGTAAGGGTGTCAAACTGATCCAGGAGAGGGCCGAGTGGCTGCAGATTTTTGTTCCAACCAAGAAGAAACACACCTGAATCAAATCATTCCAATCACCTGAACTGTCTTCACTCAGTTGATTAATTATCAGTATCACCTGTGCTCCTGTTTGGGTGGATCAGAAACCTGCAGCCACTCGGCCCTTTCCTGGATCAGTTTGACACCTGTGCTCTGAGCAATTTAATACAACATATCGTCTTTGAAGCATTTTAGACTTACAGCAATCAAAAGAATGACTTCCCAACTTGGGAAATAGGACCATAGTATAGGAGGAAGCTTCATAGGAGTATTTGAATGCAAAGATGCTTAAATAATAACAGTGATCACATCTGCATACCTACTACTTTTCCTTAGAACTGTTTTTCACTAATGCTGTACAAGACATAATTGTGGTGCTTAGTCAGTAAAGGAAAGAAAAAAAGAAACGTAGTTCCCCACACAGGATTTCTGCTTTCTAAGGTTAATTTAGTATGTGCTACCTGTGTGTTAAGCCCTGATAATATTCATATTTCTGCTCTTGAATGGTCCCCTGCAAACCACAGCCATGAAACAAAGTGGTGTTGAAGCCCCAAAAACAGTAAAAACAACTAGAAAACAAACCCCACCAGCAGTGGCATTGTCCTGGAATTACCAGCTGCATGAGAAAGTCCTGTTTAGGAGTTCAGCCATGCACTGCTCTCTTTCGATTGCCTTACAACAAAAGAAAGCCAGGATTTCCTAATGCCCAGAATGGGGAGCTCTCAACAGATTGATCTGCATCAGGGGACTGTCTATTCTTTGGAAGTGAGCTGGCCAGAAAGAAGAAAAAGAGTTTGGTGGGAGAACAGTCTGAGATAGAAATCGTCTGATCTCCAGGGCAAGTTGCACCTGACAGGGAAAGACATAAATCTGTGGACCTGTCTGTCTGCCAGCAGTAGCTCAAGATGGACCCCTTCTGTCTGGACTTCAGCATGGGTGAGTCCAATGTGTTTTTATTGCGAAATAAGAAAAATAATATAGTGTATAATACCCTCAGTAGCCTTTGTTTGATTGTGAACGGCTGTGCTTGTGTGAATAAGCCTTTTCTTTTATTTTGAAATGTTTGCCCGAAAGAATGTGTGAGACATATCATGATTACATTATTATCAAAATGAGGGACTATTGTTTTCTTAATTTAGTTAATGGATAACAGCTTTGTAAAAAAAAAAAAAAAGTCACAAATGCACACAGCTGTGCTCGTTTTATTAATAAGCCTTTTTTTTATTTTGAAATTCCTGGCTTGAAGATTTAGTTTGTCTACCTGAAACATCATAATTATAATATTATCAAAATGAGTAACTCTTATTTTCTTAATTTAGTTAATAGATAGCAGATTTTTGACAATGCATGTTGAAGGCAGTACAAGGCACAAGTGCACACAGCTGTGCACTTGACCCTTTATATATTTGGACATTTCTGGCTTAAAGAATTAGTTTGTCCATCAGAATTAGAGACAAAATTTAACCCCCCAACCCATACGTGATTACGCATATTAATTAAGCTTTTCCAATTTTGAAAATGTATGTGTCTGTGAGAGAGAGAGAAAGAGAGAGAGAATTGAAAATTGAATTGAATTGAATTGAAACTACCCAGAATCATGGTGTTATTTTATTATTTTCCATACTGCTTGTTTCACGTATTTATGTTGACAGCCCCAAGCATGTCAGGTTGGACTGCCCTAAGTCACATAAATCATCACCATGATAAGTGAAGGTTAAACTTGTGTCCTGCTCCTGCAGCTTACCAGCGCCTCTCGCTCATCTGTGCTTGTCTGTCCCTGTTCTGCCAGGACCTCAACCTCTTCTTTTTTCAAGTTGTGATTCTTTTCCCCACGTAATAAATGACCGTATTGGCGTCCCCTGTTGTTTTAACATTAATATCAAATTATTAAAAGGCAGTACAGGGCATAGTTACTTTTGAGGCTAAACTGTGTCATGAATACAAATTAATACAAGTTAAAGTATCTTTAATTTTGCCTCTCTTCAAAATCCTTATCCCTAAATAATTTGATACTTACAACGGTCTAATGCTGAAGTTTTGCAGCTAATGCAGTTTATCCATATGATATTCATGTTTGTTTGAGATGGCTGAGGTCTGGGACCATATGAAGGCCCTGTAAGCAAACTCTTGGATTTCAGACCTCTAAAAAAAAGGAAGATTAAAGTTGATTCAATTCTGTACACAAGTTTCAGGCTGAGACTTGGCAGGATGCAAAGCCCTCGTACCACAGAGAAGCTCTGGTGTGTTTGTTTGTCAAGAGGGACTGAAGAATATTGATTTTGCAAGTGTGTCTGTAACTGTATGTGTGTGTTTGAAGGGGGAGCTGGCACATACTCTTGGAATGCATGCAGTTGCTGTTGCAACAGCTATGGCGATTTAGCAGGCAGCCGAGACTACACCCACCAACTTTCATGATTGTACTTTAGATTGCTTCATACATGTCCCTGGAGACACTTTGGACTGTAGGTTAAAAGTCTTTTTTTCACTTTTATGCAACAACTTTCATCCACATGTGTAATTTTAGAGGTGGATCTACATCCATGCAAGAAAAGCCTTTTTGTACCTTTTTTCTCATTAACCTAAATCCTATGTTTTACCTTGTGCAGCTTAAGGTGTTACTATGGCTGAATAATCAAATCAGTTTATAAAAGTCATGTTATCTTAACAAAATGTCCTACCCATTGATCACCCAAAGTTCTGCTTTAATCACATTGGTTTGGACAACTTCCAATGCTCTGTAAAAAAAAATCAATAGAGTGGTGAGTGCTCAGCTATGCTCCAACAGTCTCTGCAAACAAGGAGATACCAAAATGAACACAAGGGTTTTATTACTGGTTTGAGAGGCTGGTCCCAGGCAGGACGGGTCCATCATTGTATTAATAATTCAGAATAAACTTGGCTTTTGTTTCCGAGAATAGGAGACATATGTAACTCAAAATAGGAAACATAGAAAAACATAGAACCTTAAAATACTGGCATATTTACTACATGGACAGATCAATGTAACAATTGATAAATAACTATATAGTGATGAAAAGTTTGTTACTTTACTGTATAGACACTCTGCCAGTGTTTCTTAAGTTGAGCTTTATTTCAAAACTGTTTGGAATGCCATAAGTGTTTGAGTTCCAAGATATAAATCACCCTCTTTGCAAGAATTGCTGCAAGAACTTGTAACATTTGCAAAATATCTCTGCTTGCAACTTCAATTGATGAGAGAAAATGCTATGAAGCCAATTCTGTGGCTTCATAGCTGAAAGGCATTTTTGAACTCTAAAGTGTGGAAGAAATTCATTGAATAGTACACTATAGTGTTACAGAGCACTCTGAGTCCATTAAAATTCCAATATAATGTGGCAGGCATAGAGTCAACCAAAGGGAAAAGCTGGAATTTATCATTAAAAACACATATTTTTACTGTTTTCTTTCTTTCCTTAGCTCTGTAGCTTTTTACGATTAAGACTTAAGAGAGAAAGAGGAGTGTGTTACGTTAACACACTCTGTCAGGAGGCTGTAAGGTATTGATCGCAGGAGTGTATGATGATGATGGGCTTTGACAGCGTGCTGCGTGGACCTGAGCTGAGTCAGACAGGAGCCTGCCTCGTCTTCCGTCTGTAAGGGCCCAGGGTCACGTTGGCGAAGGCCTGCATCCCTCCGTGCGCATGAATGCCCGCGGACACGGACGGCGAAGCTGCAAGGAGATGAGAGCCGAGGAGAAAATATGGCTCCAATCTTTAACGTTTAGATAAGAGCTTAGATCACGCAGAGCAACTTACAGTGAAGACAATTTACCCTCAAGTGGTTTTACAGTGTTGGATAACTGGTAATGATGCAGAATACATTCAGTTTTCGGAAAATTGGGATGGCGTGTTGTTTACTTCAACTGCGCAATGAACTTATTTCTGTGACATGCTTTCTTTCCCAAGTATTATTACTTCTCCCAGTGTGCTTTTCAACAGTTCTTAGGATCATGAGACAATGGGCGCCTGAGCACAGACTTGCAAAAAGCCATATCACCTCTCATGCAAGACACACAGACTGTAATTGTTCCGACTGTTTTTGGTTGTTTTTTGTATCTCTTTGTAGTCTTAATGCACCTCTCTATGGTTTTGTGTCACTTTTTGGTCGTTGTGTGTCTCTGAAGTTGTTTTGTGTTTCTTTGTGGTTGTTTTGTGTCACTTCTTAATTGATTTGGTGTCTTTTTGGAGTCTCGTTATAGTTGCCCTGAGTCTCTTTGTTGTGATTTTGTCTGTCTTTGTGGTTATTTGGTCACTTTTAGTCTCTTTCTGTCTCTTTGCAGCTGTGTTGCATCTCTTTGTAGTTGTTTAGGTCTCTTTGTCGTATTTCTGTGTCACTTTGTAGTCATTCTATGAATCAGTGTTGTACTCTGGAGTCTTTTCCTCATAGGTGCGTGTCTCTTTGGTTGACATTTAGTAGGTGAAGGCCATGGGGGGGCCCTGACAGTATGGGCAGTAGTGTTTTCAATATGAGGCATGCCAAAATACATTTTTAGGGAGCTCACTTCGATGTTTTCAAACAACTTGTGTCCAAACAACAGTTCATAACCTCTAATTATTTAATTTACAGTTCTATAAAATGGAGATATATTAGATGGAGAAACATTTTTACTTTGAAAAGCCATTGCAGCTTCACTTGTAATATCTCAACCTGATGACTTCCGTTGTTTGGCCCGTTATCTAAGGGAATAAGGAGAATAACTCTGTGTGCCCAGACTTTTCCTCTGTAAATAGTTTTAATGGATTTTCAGAAACATGGAGAGCCCTTGGTTCCTGGTAAGTTACGGGAAACCTGCTGTTGAGTGGACGTTAATAGCATCCAACTGCAGTAAATGCATTTGGGTTGAGGCTTTTCATGGGCATTAATGGTTACAGGGAAAAAACACAAATTTGCTTGTGCATAGTGTCCCTGAAATGACCATTATGGGCAGCAGGGGACTGATGTCAGAACAGACACATTCTTAAAGCTTTTTTTTGTTTGCAAACATCTTCCCTAATGTCTTTGAGCATGATACTGAAATGCCCAAATCTTCCAATATGAAGGTTGAAAAAGAATTTCCTGCAAGAATGTGGGTACATAATAACACCATTAGTTCTGTATTAATCCCACTTTATAAAAGATTCTTCTGGATTCACAATGAACCACGCCCCAAGTCATTTTATTTTCGTTATGTCAAGTCAAGTCATGCCCACAACATAGAACATAATAATTCAACTAATAATGGCCATTAAATGTGACATTAAATGATTTGCAAAAATGTTAATAACCATCAAAATCTAACTTAACTGACAAGTTGTGATTCAAAACAACATTTGCAGAAACGTAATGGTACACTGCCAAATCATGTCTATGTGGTATTTGATGGAACAGAAGGCTGATATTATGGACATGTGCTTAGCTTTCTGGACATATTAGGTGTTCTGCTTCAGATTTGTGTTTCTACTGAGTGATTTATGTAGAAATAAATGAAAAGCAAACCTCCTGGCATCAGCAGCTCTGCGCAGGCCCAGAGTGAGTAATCTCAGAATGTGTACTATCCAAGGCTCAAACTAATGAGCTGGACTGAATGAAAGCTTTCATCAAATCCACTTTAAACACTGTAAGCAGTGTTTCTGCCTGTAGGAGTCACTCAGCATGACTGGCTCTGTAATGACCTCCAAATGTGTTTTGTGTGATTGCTGCCTTGCAGCCTCAGTCTCCCTCCCTCCTTTCTCTCACACCGACCTGATCTCACAGGAAATTTGTACTTATTTGTTTGAAGATAAATGTTGCTTGGTGATCAGAGCAACTGGTTCAAAAAGAAGCTGACCCACTACGGTTCTTTTCTTTTCTTATACCTAAACAGTGCAGTAGTGCACTACTATTTGAAATTAAACTGTTAATGATGCTAGTCAGACCTCAATAGGTAGTTTGTCAGTGACGTCCAGATGAAGCTTCATAATTGTATATGAATTGTATATATATATATATAAGTATTGTTTTGGGCAGCGGTGTCTGTCTGTCTGTGTTTCCGCAGCACATACATCCTCTGGCCAACAGAGGGCGCTGTGGGGTGAAGTCTGTCATCTCTGATTGCCTTGTTCATTAGTTGTATTTGTTGACCCTATTAGATGGTGCTCTTAGTTCAAAGAAAAAGCCTCATAGTACAGCAATCCAGTCTGCTTTTAACCCTTTGTTGAACATAGAGTGCCATCTAGTGGGCTCATAAAATAAAGAATATGGTTCATGAAGCTCGATTTGGCCATCACTATCATTTGTACAAGCAGCTTCTCATAGCCCATATTTACATTTATCAGTTAGACGGACTTCTAGCAGCCTTAGTGACTGTATGACGGGAGGGAAGGAGGGGTTGAGGTGAATGTTTGGGTCAAACAAACACAGGACTTAGATCCAGGAGAACATTGTGTGTTTCCCCGTGTAAAACAAAAAGTCAGCATTGAATGATTTTAACATACGTACTTATGTCGCATTAGGTTAACTTATGTATGTAACTAAGTTTCAAAACAGACACTTATTTTATCCCTATCCATGGTTTTTGCATTAAACTAACCAAGTAATGTTGGTGCCTAGACCATACCAAACTGCAACCGTTTCACAGTATTAACTACATGTTGAAAACAATGGTAAGAGGACATGTTTATCTCCTAATTTAGGAGGGCAAGAATAAACTAGTTTGGAAAACCACTCTCTATAAACTAATACTTTCTCAAAATTAAGGCTGCATTTAATGCCTATTATTATTATTATTATTATTAATGCATTTGCGAATATATTTTTCCAGTTACTGTATGACAAGTAAAACAATGAATCACGTTGTCATAGCTGCAGGCAAACTTGATCCTTTGCAGTCTTAACTTTAAAACAAAATGGAGTCATTCGAAGTATAAGTAAAGCAACTTGGAAAGTAGGTTTTTAAACATACCAAAGTGAGCTTATACTTGGAATAAACAAAATGCCACATTCAATAAAGATGCTCACTAAGGTTGAGTGCTAGCCTTTGACAAGGTGTTATTGATCTGCGAGAAGCCATCACAGCTGGGACAAAACATACTGTATCCAGCTCTGCTGAAACTACCACCTCAAGGCTAGAACACTCCTGCTCACGCTGTAAGTGATTATTGCAGTCGCGGCAAGTCGAGCAGAGAAAATAAAGAATATCATTCCAAAGTGACAGCAATCAATAGCAATAATGGCCATAAAGAGAAGTGAAGGACAGGCAGTAAATGCTGTCAATCAGCTTGATGAGGTGGATGTTTACTAGCTGATTTATAGTTTTTGTCCTTTGTCTTTTAGTATTTTTATTGGAATAGTGATAAATAATGCAGTTGAGAAAATTAGACTGTGTCCTTGGTTTCTTGAATGCTACTGGCAAGCAGCTTGGAACTATTACCACTGCTTACCTAAAGGCCTAAATGAAATATATCCCTACGCAACTATAGACAGAGATAAGGTCATGAACAAAGACTTTGGCCTGGCAGTCACTGAGCCAGTATAGATATAGAAGAGACAAATAGATTTTCTGCCAAATGGGTTGAATGGGTTTTTTACCCCAGTAACATCCTGTGAAAATGCAATATTATACACCTTACCAAGGATGATGTATATCTTTTAATGATGAAACCCAAAGGGTAGAACAGGTTTTTCCAAATTTATCTCCCTGTATCATCGGCACTATGCAGTAAAGGTGGAGCGCTTTAAACCTAGACGATAGAAAGAGAGAGAGAGGCATGAGGTTGTTTGAAGGGGGAAACTTAGCATTGAACAAGTCCCATAGAGATTCACTGAATTCCCACAAAACTGTAGAGCAATTAGTCACTGCTCATTAATGACTACAAGTCCCACATGGCACGCCCCAGCTGCCGCTACACTGCTGATCCAGTCTTTATTTGATTTAATACCCTGACATGAGAGGACTGTTGAAACTTTACAGAGCATAGCAAGGTGGAGAATTGTCTTTGGGAATAATGTTTGGCAGCATGTCCTCATGTCTAAACGACAGGTCATTTGCCAATGACTCCCAAATGTGATTATGATGTTTGAAGATCAGCAGTTTTAAATGCATTGTTAACTGAACAAAACTACTTAGTTCAGTTAAGCCCCAAAATGTACTGGGTTTGGAGAAACATAATTGATAAAAATAAGTATGTTTGTTACGTTATGTACGTAACTCATGTGATGCAAGCCAAGTATGTTACAAGATCTTTCACCAGGAGGAGTTCCCAAAAGGTATGTCCTTTATCCAAACGATGTTTTGTCACAAAAGTGAAAGCCACTTGCAGTAAATGCTATGGTCCATTTAGGGGAATTCAAATATGCACTAAAAGAAGTCATGACTTGGCCGAATCAAAATGTTGAAGCCTCAAATTCATATTGTGGATGTGTTCCCCATTTTTTATGCTGGAGTTACACAAGGGATCTCTTTGCTGTCAGTATGGAGCGGAGGACTAGTTGACCAGAACTCTCTCAGACTGCCCAGTACTGTAGGAATTCCGTACATCCAATTAAAATAATGACAATTTACACATCAATAATCAAATAATGGCTTTGAACGCCAAAGTAAGAGGTAGTTTCTATGTAACAATATGGAAGGCTTGTTCAGTATCAAGTCATATTTCTAGCAGGAGCCAGGAGGTCAAAACCACAATGTTTTTCCCCACCTTAACCACGATTTAGTTGCCTAACCCCAACCACAGCTTCATCTTAGTTAAATCGCCATAACCATGATCTTCCCGAACCATACTGGCATAATGGAAAAATGTTTGAGAAATACAACATTGTTATATAGAAAAAAAGTTCAATCTCAACCTGAGACCTGTGACAACACTTACATAAGTCTATCCTCTCGGTTTTTCTGCAGCAAAGTTCCCCCGTAAATCCTGCAGGGTTTTATTTCCATTTCATCTGCTGTTTGAGAATACACCACGTAGGACCACGTCTGTCAAATAAAGCAGTCCAAGCAGTCTTTTCATAAATGGGTCACCTTGAAAGTTTCTAGTTTTGATACTTTCCCTTTTCTGCTTAGTCTCCTGGGTCCTTGCAGGCTTTTTTCCTTTCCTGATCCTCTGTGAATGGAGCAGGCAGTAGGACACATGAGCAGCTCTTCAGAGATCTACCCCCGGCGCTCTCAGGTGATCAGCCTTGCGTGGATCCGTTTACCAGCCGAGCAGCTGCCGTGGGAGGTTTGTGCCCTCTTAAAAGTCCACGTCAGGCTATGGTTACAGTGTGCAGAGTCTGAGGCAGTGGTGGAGACAAGGGACAGCTTAGGGCCAGGGGGTGCTGTAGACCTCCTGCCGTGAGTTCAAAGAGAGGTCCCCAACAGCTGTGGCTCTCAGGGGAGGTTCAGAGGGCTGTTAGGTCCCTGAGGAGGGGGGTTTAGGGTCACATGGCAACTCAATCTGACCTCAAAAACCAAGTGTTTGTCTTGATTTTTTTAGAGAAATATACACTCCTTAGATTCCATCACAGGAGGAATACAGTTTGGCCTTTTCACATTTTTTCCAATGTGTTTACTTCTTCGTCACGCCTTCTCGAGATCTAAAATCTGGACGGTTCTGGATCTGAGATAAGTGCAAGGATTTGCTTTGGCACTTATCAAATTGATGAGGCTGAGTTAGAAAGTTAAGGTTGGAATTGATATACAGCATTCCCTTTAAATGAGCGCAGGCACTGAGATGCAACCTGGCAGGATTCAAGGTTAGTTTAGCAGAGACGGGAACAGAGTGTAGATGAGGTGCTGTGAGTGGATCAGCAGTTCTTCAGAAAGTGGGAACACGATGGAGTTACAGCAGCCCATGAAAATGTGAAGTACATAATAACTGTTCAGCAAGTTATAACCTAATCCTCACAAATGTCTGTGTAACAGTTGTAATGGCATTTATATAACACCACAATACTGCAAATACTCTCAAAGAAGAGTACTAAGATGAGTTTACCATCCTCGTTAGCCGTCATCAGCATTTGTATGAGCTGTCTCTCCTGATGATTGACAGTACTGGAGCTGCTCTAGATGCACAAGTTGGACCTGCACCCTACTGAGACTTTATGCAGATATATACTGCACATACTGCAGCATGTGATGGTGCAAATAATGTAGCAAGATTCTCTTAAATTTTTCTTATTTTTCTGATGCACCTACTATCTAAATCTGCTCTTTTGCAGGTGTGCTGAATGATGAATCCCACTTGATCAAAATTGTTTATCAGCCTGAAAAACTATCTATGGGCTGGTGTTTAAATAACTTGGTACATGCCAAAGAATTGAAGAGATGCAATTTATTAAAGGCTTTCCAAAGAAGACTTGATCTTGCTAACATTTCAAAACATTGTCATTTACCTAAAAGACAAGAAAAAAGAAAATGTTTGATGAATTACAGAAATCAATGGATATTAAGGCCAAATAAGAGCAAAAATAAGCTTGAACTTGTTTGTATATCTCTTCCTACACAAGGGTCAATATTTGCTGTAGCTGCCACTGTTAAACGTAGCTAGTAAGATGACCAATATGGAGGTGTTTCATTTTTTTCCTTTCCTGTGACATAAAGTAAGCCATTGTTGAGTTGTTGGCAGACATGATTAACAGCTTACGTCCAGGTAAACACACCTGTCCTCTGTGTTGTTTTGCTGTTGAGAACTTAAACTGGTGCCAAAGTGGTTTTACTTTTAACAGACTGTCCTCTCCAGGGAATGGATGGTAATACTTAATACTTCACAGCAGAAATTCAGTGGACAGAAAGGTGTATTGTTGTGACATTATGACAATATTAGCCCATGGTTTACACATGGCAGTTTACATCCCTGAGGGAAATTGAGATGGAAACACTCAATGATCAACTCCTGATGCACTCTCAGTGTACAGTCAGTGATGGGAGAAAAAAAAAATATATAGTGTCCTCCCCTGCAGAAATGTTTCCAAAAGTTTATCTGAAGTAAATATGAATCTTCAGCTGTCCACGTCCAATGTAAGACTTTTTAGTCCAAAGAAACACAAAAAGAGAATTTTACATCAGACCGACTATAACTTTGAAAATATCCTTTTGATTTTTAACTCAGACTGCTAAACTTCTCACATAAACATTTGCATACATTTGTGCACAAAAAGGAAACTGTGGATTTTCTCTCCCATCACTTGCAGTAACAGTGTATTATGGAGTGAACAGATGGAATGACCATGAGCAGATTATGAGACAATAGGCCCCTGAGCACAGACAAAGAAAATCCCCCAATATTTTTCCTACATAGCTGCAAGACACACAGACTTTGTAGTGGTTTTGCTCTTTTTTGTTGTTGTGTCTCTTTGGAGTCATCACACATCTTTTTGAGGTTTTGTCTTTCTTTGTTGTCCTGTTGCATGTGTTTGGTCTTTCTGTGTCTTTTTGTGATCATGTAATGTATTTTTAGCTTGATTTGCCTCCGTAGTTATTGTGTCTCTTTGCAGTAACCATGCATCCGTAGTCATCTTATGTTCCCTTGTGGTCATCTGGCATCTTCTAATGGGTAGTTTGTGTTTCTTCAGGTGACATTTTGCAGGTGTAAGCCAGCAGGGCCCCTGAGACTTTGGACCCCTGGGTCTGCCCCTGGTAGGCCTGTTCAGTACTTCATCAATGAATGCCTCAATAATAATAATTAATAACTATCTATATAGCACCTTTAACAAAGGGCGTCATAGATAATACAAAATAGAAATACACCATAATTACACTTTAAATATTAAAAATAACCAAAGCAAACAACAAAAGATTAACACAAAAAAATGATTTTAATAAGGATTTAAAGAGGTCAGCAAGGTTACTTCCATGGCCATAGAGCCACTTGACAATTGTTTTTAGATCTAAAAACAAAAAACCTTTTCAATAACCACTTGCAATATGTATAATATAATAAGTGGGAGGTGATATATTATATCTTTTGTATTCAAATTTTGACAATAAATAAAACACTAACATAATAAATAAATACATCTAAAAAAATACATCTATTTTAGTTGGATAGGAATTACAGGAGAATTTGAACAGTGACATAAAGTTGAAGTCCTCGATTTTTCAGGTATCAATTTACTAGATTTGACAAAAACATAGACAGAAACAAACATTTAAATAACACTTAAATACACTTTCATCTGATTATTTTATATTGATGTAAAATGAAATATAACATAATATAAAATCCCCCCATCTCTGCAATAATTACATGTTTAATTGGAAATAATAAATATTTCTAAAACCATACTGGCATTTCAGAAGTAGACCTCACAGCATCCAAAAAAAGAAACAGTCTTAAGTATAAGGAGCCCCATTCATTATTGTATTTCCTGAGCTTTGATCAGTGAATGATCCAATCGTAGATCCTCAGATAAAGTCGAAATGTAGTACATGTGTATCTGACTTTTCAATCACCCTGCCTATTCTTGTCTCCTCTAGTTAGAATGTTCCAGTAACGTGACACTGTATAAATATTTGTCCGACATAACTGCAGGCCCATTCAGCTGATCCTGTGGCTTCAGCTCCGGCACAATGGCCCCTTATCCCGACCAAGTAACCCAACACTCGCCTCCGTGGTCATTATTGATGGCCTAGTAAGTGTTACAGTTACAAACCAATTACTCTACCATTAATGTTAGATGAGCTGCTCTACAAGTACAGCTTGATGCTTATCGGCTTTCCTCAGTTACGTGCCTTTTACTTTCACTAAATTGCACACCTTCTCCCGTTCTGGGTTTCCGTCGTTAATAAGTGGGAGGTGAGACTGACAGCTGGCAGTCTTAGCCCTACATCAGGGGAAATTTCTCCCAGTTCAAGAGGTAAAGAAGTCAAAAGGTGAGCAGCATGTCCCCTCGATGACTCTGGGAAATCTGGTGACCCAGTAAAGTGATATCACACCACCAAAAGAGGAGAAACAGAGAGGGAGGGGGAGGGAAAGAACAGTAAAGAGGTGTAGGGATCGAATGAGTCGTGCTGCCGCCTCCACACGTGGTTTTACCGGCACACAGAAAAAGTGTGTCTTCAGGTCAATGAAAGGTAGAAGATTTAAGTGACACACACACTCACACACAAACAGCAGTTTTCCCCGCGATGTGTGTTTGAGATGTGGCAGACAGGTCTGTGCAGAGGAGGGAGCGGAGAGACAGTTCACAGATCACGTCAACACCTTCCACATCTCAATCAACAGCATCTGCTGAGAGACATCTATTAGCACATCCTCACAGTAACAGCTCTCTTTCTGAGGAACAAACTGAGTATATGGCCTCTAAAACCTGCACTTTCCTGGCCAGAATACTCATTTGTATTTTTCTAAATATATTAAGTGGTCTAGGCTAAAGAGGATGTTAAAAAAGGCAGTTTTTAACCAAACAGTTCACAACAATAATAGTTTTTTGCATCATAAATGTAAGCCCCTTGAGTTTGGGATTTTAATAGCTTACCAGCCTTTGAATAAAACACCAGATTGACTTTTGACTGTATATTACACTCACTTTGGCTCAATTATTGAATGAGAAATATTATATAAAACTGAACAGATATTTTGCTATTCCTAAAATAGTTTGATTTCACATTGCGCATGTTTTGTCACTGATGCAAATGAGTAAATCCAACTGTGAACAGTTTGCACATTAACTTCTTGCATATGGTCAGAATATGAATAAATACATCAAATTGAAGATGTCATGCTTTCCATGTGTTCTTTTGATAAGAGTTGGTAGTGTGGGTATTTCTTCACCAAATGGCATATTTTAAAGCATTTAAATAAATAATTTACGAAGTGCTCCATTATTTACTTTTAATAAATACTAACTTAATAAAGTATCTAGTTACTTTTGGGGGGAAATAACTTTGTAAAGTAACTATTTAGCTGTAAAAAGTAACTCTCCCCAACACTGCTTGTAGAATACCAACATTTTATCACGGCCTGGCACCCGTTACTAATGCACACAGAACCCCATTCCTCCAATTTGGACGTGTCAGGGATGATGTGTGGCTTTATGCTAATAATGTGCATAGCTGCTTTTCAAAATAAAATTATGCTTCACAGGAAATGTTTAATTTCAAATGACAAAACCACTTGACTAAGGTAGAATTAAAGGTAAATATATATAATTAGACTTGATGATAAGGGTAAAAGTACAGGGCTGGGTTTATAAACCTTCACATTTAACTATTAGAGGCAGATACTCAGGTTGACAAATCACAAATGGAATTGTAGCTTTGACATTTGGTTTCACAAGGGACATGAACACAATTGGGTTTACATTATATTTTACTATTCAAATATACAATACAATTCAGTATTCTGAAACGCTTTGTTGGAGCCAATCCACTAAACACACACACACACACACACACACACACACACACCTATGTCTCTGTAGGTGGTGGGAGGACTCCATACATCAGCAGCTTTGCAGAGGAGCATGTCCTCAAGAATATGATAAAGAGGAAGCAGGCATTTCCTCCTCAGGAGGGATGTTTTCCGCTGCACGTCCTGTCTGATTAGTGAGAACCGTGCCTCTTCCCCCTGAACTGCACCGCGAGACGATCCATTACTGCGCGTTCACAGAAAAAAAGGTTTCGTGTTATACAGCATGTTGTGAAAACGCTCTCATTGCATTGAGACGGAAAGTGTTTCTATAATTCATAACTCTGGTCTAGCTTGCACTCTATCATGAAACTGTCATAAGGCTTTGTATTGACTCTCACGCTTCAACACAGT
Source organism: Serranus cabrilla (assembly GCA_903364295.1). Lineage (NCBI taxonomy): Eukaryota > Metazoa > Chordata > Actinopteri > Perciformes > Serranidae > Serranus > Serranus cabrilla. Next base: position 363,782 of record CAFUXE010000303.1, on the reverse strand, counting down.
TATTCAGCATGTGCTTCTTTTTAAAAAGTATGATGTGCAGCATTATATGTATACGTAAACACAGCAATATAAATGGGAAATGGGAAACCAGAAAATACATTTTTCTAAGCCAGAAAACCTCAACAAACTCCAGCAACGCTGCCCATCAGCAGCCAGGAATTGTTGCACCATGAGTCATGGCCTTGACTGCAGAGAAACTTTGCGAAGGAGCTGCTCAGTTGTGGGAAATCAGGAGATTGACTTGTCTCCTCTGGAGTCCGTCTGGGGGCTGTTGAGAAGGAGATGCATTATCTGAGTGTCCAGAGAAAGTGGGGGGAGAGTGGCTGGCTGAAGTTTATGGAGATTTATGGCTCCTTCTCCAGGCCTTAATTGCCTCCTCCTCTGTGGGTAGTCCTGGGAGGCCCGCGGTGAGCAGTGACCAGCACCGGGGCTCCTGCAGGTGGGCCCACCAAAAACGCTGTTCACTCAGACTTGTTATGGAGACAAATGGTGTCACGGAGCGCTCCAAAAGCAGACGACAAACAAAGAGGAGGAAGAGAAGAGTGTAGAGACGGACAGCTGGTCACTGAAAGGGTTCAGGACTTCAACTTGGCCTTCAGAGACACAAGAAAAGACTTATGGCAGCCTTGGCTTTACTGGCGCCAATTAAATATCTATCATTTAGAAAGTGCTGTGATAAAATAGTGACAGGGAGAAACATTTGGGCTTGATCTGAGGACATTAGTTTTCCGATGACAAGGCCGATAACAGAAATGGGTCTTTGTCTTGGAAGAGTTTTTTTTTTCTCCATTATTCAACCAAATACAATGAGATTTAAATCTCTTTGTCGAGAAAGATCTGGCCTAGAAGGCAGCATAAAATCATTGTTACAACAATAATGCTAAATAAATAAAAAACCTAAGAGTATGTTTTGTTTTGTTTTTACATAAGGAGAAATAAGTTGAAATGTGACTTAAACTTTATCCTACAAACATTTCAGAGAGGAAGTTTTCCTTTCAAGAACAGAATCTAGATAAATCAATGCTTGGACCTGATAGGTAGGGAAGAAGGGAGGAGATGGGAGAGGGGAGGGCTGAATGGCTATCTATGCAACTATGAATTTTCACATTGTTTGTTGATCCAGCCCTTGGTTTGTCATGTTGTAAAAACAATACAGATAATGTTAGATTAAAAAGGAAATGACAGGAATAAAACTGAAATATCGGGAATACAGCGAAATGGCAGGACTAAAGTCATAATGTTAAGATTTAAGTTAAAAGGATGAGAATAAAGTAAAATGTCAAGAATAAGGTAAAAATGTTGAGAATAGGGTCGAAATGATAAGAAGAAAGTTGAAATGATGAAAATAATGTTGAAATGTTGAGATTAAGGTAGAAATGAAATGAATATAGTCACAATGATGAGGATAACATTGACTCCAACTTTGAAATGTCAAGTTTATTCTCAATATTTCAGCTCTATTCTCATAATTCTTGTTCTTCTACAATATACAGGTATTTCGATTTTAAAAACCATCCACATAACTATTATCCAAGTGTTAAAGTTTCAGTTCTCCATGTAAATAACATGCTTTCAATATTTTTCCCTGTGTTCGGCTGAAGAAAGGAAAGTATAGAGGAGTGGGTTGAAGCAATATCAAGTAACATTAGAGCTAGCCCTGACTGGTATTCATGAAAAACAGTTCAAAATAACAATTGCAAAAACATTCACATAGCTGTGTTGTTGTTTCAGTAAAGAACAGTGTTTACAGTCACATGCCACGGATAACACTGTCAATGCCTCGGTTGCTTTAAAATTCTTCTTCAGCTGACTTGTTTATTGACATCCTCGCCTCATGGCCGAAGCACATTTTATAGTTCAATCAATAAGATGATGACATTCACCTGGTTTCACCCTGTGAGTCAATGCCATGCACACAGCTCCACAGAGCAGGCTGCTGTTGATAGATTTTTAGAAGTAGATCTCAGGTTGTAGGTGTTACATCTTGTCTCACAACACTGAGTTGTTAAGGTTGCCTTAAATAAAATTCACAATAAAAAAAGATGTACCGTCTGTTTTTATTTCCTCTGAATATTGGTGCAGTGGTACCCAAAAAAACTAGAACTTTATAGTTAAGCAACAGCCACTCCTGTGTGTTTTGCTTGTTATTGAAAAAATATGAGTTACTTGTGATCTTATTAAAAAGGCAATTAAATTACTGATTACTTTCACCAAAAAGTCATTAATTACTGTGATTTTAAACAACAGGACCCCAATGACAGTCGCCGCTTTAAACGTGGTTAATGTCGTGATTTCAAACAAAAGTACTTTTTTATGTTTTGGAAAAGACTGTGGTTTGGGTTAAAAAAAGTTTTAAGTAAATTAAGTTAAGCATGTAAGTTAAGCAGCGCAGATACCTTGACGTTGACTCTTGATTTTACACATACAGCAGCGGTGTCCCCATGGTTACCCATGCAGCCTCCCTCTGCTTATTTGGACTTTCTCGCTCTTTATACTATCATCTATCATCTATCATCATCTGTCATCTAACTTCTAGAGCACTTGCTCTAAGCATTTAGTGTTGCTGCAGATGCTTTTATATTTCAATAATTTATCAGTCAAAATGACACACAAAAAATGTGCAAAGCAAAATAACTTAAATATGTTGTGTGTTATTCACATGTCATTTGGGGATACTAGGCTGAAATGTTAACATTTTAGTAAAGATCTGATAGCACCTCTCTCATTTTGAAGGAACTAGTGGAGAAAAAAAGAACGCTTCCTTGTTGCGTGGGGTGTTGGGACGGCTGGAAATGACAGGCTCATGTTTATTGCAGGTGAACACGTCTTAAGTGACTGGCTTGGTGATGAGCCTCAGAGTGAGATGACAGAGAGGCAGTAAGTGCACTAATGACTGCGAACAGTCTGGCCACTCAAACCATGAATATTGGATATGGACTGTATAGGAGCACATTTACAACGTGCCACACCACCCCCTTCCTGTTTCCTGTCGAGCTGGGGCTGCTACTCATTGAAGTGAGCTTACCTACAGAACACAGGGGACATATGTCATCATGTAGAAGGTGTGAAGAGGGAGAAATAGTGGAAACTTTGACTTTGTTACAAGTGAGTAAGAGAGGAAGCAACAAAGCACAGAACTACAAGTAAACTTCAATAAAGGCATCAAATTAGGTAACATACAAACACACACACACATATGTACCTTCAATTAAGTATTAATAACCATGTTTTTGCTAACGACAACCATCTCAAAATGATTACTTTCAATCTGCTTTGTTCCATCGCCCACCTGCTCATTAAAGCCTTGGCCCTGTGGGAACAGCACATTATTTAGTTTTGCAAAATTCAGTAGAGTAGTCATTAGAAGATTGACCCCTGCCATTTTGTCATTATTGTGCAAAGAAAAAAACAGAGCAGGTACCAGGCAATAGGCTGCAATGAATAAATGAAGTAGGTCCTGTGAGCCATCTGGATACTTTTTCCTTGTGCTCTGCACTGATGTGAGGATTAATAGTGCTCCATTATTCTGAGGCTATCTTAGATCATCATCTCAGGCCCATTTCATCAATGAGTCACCAGCTGTGGAAAAGCAATCATTACTTATGAGAAAACTGCATTAGCATTACATTTATAACCATTTTATTTTCAACGTTTCCCATCAGAACTTTGTTTATAACAAATAAACCTCAATCCTAAGGTTGATCATTATCTGTATTATATCATTGTTTCAGTTTTACAGTGATAACAGGAAATGCAAGATGCTATAGATACACCTCAGCTTTAAAGTAAACATCTAACCACAGTGATCAAATGCTGTGACAGCTCCTCAGTGTGATATTGATTTGACTTCAGCCCGAGCTTTTTCCACTTGTCATTTCCAATGTGCTACATCACATTTTCTGGAATATTCAGGCATAAACACCATTCACCACACCACAATGTAAGCCATAAGTTTTTTCTGGTGTGGAAAATGTCAAACAACTTCCTGAATTGGGTCCAACTTAAATGGCTCCATTGTAATGTATTTAAGTGCAGTTTTTTCACAGATTCACAGACATTTTTCTCCTTATATATATATTATATGCATATACTTTTACTCTGAGAAGTGAGCCGCCAGTCCTCCTGGTCATTCCTTCACTATTGCCATGAAGACCAATATCCCACAACTGTAGTTAAGTATTTATCCAAAGCAAAAGAACAATATTCCCCTAACCTTAAGCTACAATTGGTAATGTATGCATTGCTTTTCCTCGCCTCAAATGGTAGTACTGTTAAATGTTAAACTAAAATGAAAGTAATGCAGTAATAATGCAATATAGTCTTTTTTTAAACCGACGTACCCTGGACATTGAGGGCTGCCTCTAAAGAGGAAGCCAGGTGACGAAGTATAAAGAGTGACAAAGCCACTTAGGGATGGCTACAGTATTCAAAAATATTGTAGTTTACTGTCTACTACGGGACAACAACTGGTTTGCTGTACTCACTACTACGGCAACTTGTTGTAATGTTTCTCGAGTGCTGTAGCTGGACCCTTTAACCGTCTCTGCCTAAAGTCCCTAATGTCCACGTAAAGAGAAGGTCGGGTGGATGGATGGGTCAAAAAACAAACACAGGACTTGTGTTATGATATTAACCAGTTAGTTAGGTTTAGTAGCGCAAACTCAGTGATCGTACCTGTTTGCTGGAAATTTGTAGGATAATGAATGAAAGATGGTGCAGATATACAAACTGGTGTATGAGTATTGGTTGCTATGTGCTATATGTGGAAGTGAGTTAGCATTTTAGCATCCTCAAATGTTTTAAGAGATGTGATCAGATCACCTGAGACACATTTCACTGCCAAGTGCAAACAGAACTTTCTCAGACCTTCAGATGCAAAATCATAGCAATCAACAGTGAACAGCTATGAATCAGGGCCCCTAATAATGCAATAATGTATACAGCAGGCCGGGGTTGCCAGCGGCTCCACTCTGCCTGACCCAGTTGCTGAGAAGTGGAGCTCCGAGCGCTACAGTCCCTGCGGTGAGGAACCCCCCTGCCTTCCCCCCATTCCTCCGTCTAATGAAGACCAGAGGAGAGGATATCAGGCCCTCAATCAGCCACAAGTCCACTTCACATATGTTTTGATGAATCTCCGCTCATGTGCCGAGCCCCTGCGAGCTCAGGGGATTGCGCCGCTGAGCCTTATCAGCATTCCTCAGAGGACACAGTCAACAAAACCACATGGGCTATCGCTGACAGCCGACGCCTTGACACAGACGAGCAACACCTCAGTGTTTGATCATGTGATATACTAGAGAGCCGGGGGACTGGATTGTTTGTGCGATCATGATCACATGGTGTAATTTGTAGTGAAGCCTGTTGAACACTCAGCTGCTGCAGCAGAGCTAGCGGAGGGCTTTTGGAGTCGGGGGTTTTGCATGTGATTGACAGAAGGGCTTTTTCCCATAAAGAGAGTGCAGTGAGAAGCTGAGCAGGGTCTTTTTCCATCAACTCTGCATTTGTATTTTATTTTCCTTATTGTGGAATCATCCTCTGCTGTTTACCCCGTGGTTTGATAGGCAATAACACCTGTAGTATTAAGTTGCACATGTGTCTACACTACGTTTTTCTCTCTCTGTGAATTATGAATGACTGGGCTTTGAACTGAAGTCACCTTGAACTGTGGGAATTAGTTCTGGCATTTTTTCATGACTTGCAGATATTTTTAACTTTATCTACAAGGAGTTTTTAACTGATTATGAAAGATCTCACTTTAATGCCCCTATATGCCCCAGATAAGCAAAGGAGACCATCAGTGAGAAGACTGGCTTTTTCTACATACTGCAGTTTTTCTGAATGGCCATCATCGGGTTTGATTCCCTGCTAATTTAAACAATACGATTTATGATGCACAGACTAGAAGAGCCTTGGTTAACATTTTCCCAAGCAAGGTTTGGCAGTTAGTGGTAGGTTAACTAGTTAAAAAGTACGCAGAAAAGATTTTTCGCCACCATTATATTACAGTTATCTTGCATGAGCACAAATGATCTCATTGCTTTGAATCCTGAATCTTTCTTTCACCCTTTTCCAAAACAAATGCACGTGCAGCCAGATCAACATCTTTACAACACCAGCTGGTGGTGCTCTTGGAAACACTATCCTGTTTGTACACAGGGGGCGCCAAAATCAACACAAAATGAAAGTTATTAGTGTCTTTAGTAGAACGGAATAGCAATACATTTCTCCCAAGCATTAGGCAGGTGTGAAAGGTTTGAAGGCAAAATATTGATTTCATTCAGATTTTTCTTCTGCTCACTCACTTTGCACTTTGATAATTGATGGAAATTAACTATTAACATTTCTTATTTAGTGAAATGTTGCACAGTACTGTATATCTCTACTCTTAAGAGTTTGTGGAGTCACAAGCTAAATGTTTCACTGAGATGGTGGGAGGGAGGGAAACCAAAAAGCAGCAACTGCACAGAGACTTTGAGAAAATAAACCAAATGATGGTTTGTGGTTTGTGATGCACACACAGTACGAGTTGTGCTTCAGTAGAACACTGGAAAAAGTGAACTAATATGTAGTCAGATGTTTTGAAAAGGGATTGAGTGTATGTGTGTGCAGGTGTATATATTCAGGTGGTGCTGGAGGATTTTTTTTTTAATCCTTCAAATCCTGAGTCTGTTATTGGAAAAATTTCACACATATTTTCATGTTTCATGTTTTCATTTCTTTTCAGCTTAATGTTCATATCCAGATGTTAGTTGTGACGAACTTATAAGATAAGGCAAATGTTTACTGCTATTTAGACCACGTCTATTGACTGGATTCATGTTTTAAACATTTCATTTTAACCTCTTCAACTCAGATATTTGCTTTGAAGGAGCTTCAGAAATATATTTTTCCCCCTCACGCTGCTTGACATCACATATATATTCTGTATCCGCTTTTTCAAACACTTCATTGAAGCTATATGATGCTCATACGAATGGAATGTTCAAACACACGATATTCTGAGCATTTTATATGCATTTTCCTGCAACTCAGCATGACATGTTTGGTGTCTTTGAAGAGCTCTGAAGTTAGCTGAAAATGCAAAATTAAGAAATCAACGTTACGCAACATGCACACTCATTTTACTGACATACACAGTTGGTTGTATTGAGAAATGTGTGATATTGAACATTTTCATCCAGCGAGATTGCAGTCAATTGCTTTAAAAAAAAAATTCCAAAAAGTAGAAATGATCCTTAATTTAAAGAAGATTTCAAGCTAGAAAACATATGCACCAGAGATAAATAAATCTGATATGAGAAGGAAATTAAAATGAAAAAAATATGTGTGTGCATGTGTGTAAGGGCATCATCAAACAATCTGAGACAATGTGTAAATTGACTGCATATGCCCTTGTTTAATCTCACTCAGACATGACCTGAACTAAAGCCACAAGCTTTCACATTACTGCTGTGATTTATTCATTTCATCAGCAGTTTAATTGAGGGCTAATAAATAGGAGAAGAGAGCCATTACGAGAATGATTGAGGCCAAAATTGGAGAGATACAGAGTGAATACTTGAAACTGCTGCTTGCAAACCTTCCTGGAAAACAGATGCATTTTCTTTCTTATTTTATTTTCGAGCCATGTGAAAACACAGTAACTTTAAAAGCTCTCAGAGGTGCAATTGAAGCACCGACAGTGCTGTACCAGTGTACGCTTTTTTCCAAGGTAGGAATTAGACAGAAGTGCGCTGAGGAGGGAATCGTATGCATAGGTTTTACTGTTAGTTCCAAACCTTCCTGGAATAAGTGGCATTTTCTGTCTTGTGAAATACTCAATTTATTTTCTAGCCATGTAAAAACACACATAATAGCTTGAAAAGCACTCAGGGGTGCATTTTGTTAAATTGCCCATGTAATACCAGTGCAATATATACAGTCCACATAGTTTTTTTTTCTGCTTCTACTCTAAAGTAGCAGGCACCATGTGAGAAAACAGGAAGTTGGCCAGCTGAGTGGTTTCTTTCTTTTGTCTGCACCGCACTTTAACCCATACACGGAAATAGTGCGATGGAAAGTGTGACTTCTGCCACAGAAAAACAAAATGTTCAGAGCGGGCAAAAAATAGAGAAAATTGGCAACCTGCAAATGAGCCTGGTTTGTGTGAAGCGACAGCAGGCAGCTTTTATTTAATGCAACACACTGAACCAAAGGTTAGAAAACAGCATTCAAGCTTGTTCTTCATCTTCCGAGATGACATTCTGGCCAGTCGAGCTGCATTTCTACTAAAAAGAGGAGAGCTGAAGCGAAACCGCTGTCTCCAGCACTCTGCATGACTGCGTGCTGTTGTGCAACGGCTCTACGCTATTTACTCTTGTTTCCTCTGCCAGCTTGTTGTTTTACACTTTCAACATCCTGCACACGGGGTGCCACGAGAGGCTGACACTGCTGTTTAACTATTACAGTGTAAATCCACTGCTTATGATAAAAAACAGTATGAGCAGGGGAAGTAAAACATGCCTTAAAATCACTTTTATTAATAGAAACATGATGTGGTTTTGCTGCCATATGCGATTATTGACCTTAAGAGCACTGACATGGCAATTTGGTGATTATGGTGCAACATAATGCAAATCCTCCACACACACACCCGGGGATAATGGAGATGAGAGTATAATGGAGAGTGAGGGTCCAGACAAAGGTCAGAGTCCTCAGTAAACAAATGGCTATTTAACCATAAACAAATCATTGTGGCTCATAGCCAGAGCGCTGACGGATGTTACCTCAGGCGACATTTTTAAGTTGTGTTTATGTTTCCTAAGATAAACAAAGCATCTAATCATCTATTAGCTATTATTATCTGTAATGCAGAGCCCAATTATGAACTAATTCCTCTCTTGTGTGGACACTTTCTCTTATTTTTGAGGTTTTGTTCGTCCACAATTAATACATAAATTGTTTCTTTAAATGTTATTTTATAATTTTTGGGTGCTTTAATAGAGGGTCATCCTTTATCCATTAAGTATTACAGTTTTCTATTTGCTGACATGCATTGGTCTAAACTGAGGTCACATTGTAAAAACTCTTCACACAGTGAACGAAATAGAAGTCTGAGTGAAACACACTGTAAATCGATTTTATTATTTCTATATTAAATGCATTCAAAAGCACAACACAAAACAGATTTGCATCACATGTTGAAACATATAAATCTTGTGCAGTAACCGTAATGAAACCTAGATTAATTTTTAAAATAAGAATTAAATAATAATTATTCCAAACACAGCTGTGTTCAGCTGAATGTCTACCAAGGTTTTGTCTCATTAACAAACAGGTAAAAAGGGTTGGCCTCAGAGCATATTTTCTTAAATGTATTTATTTTTTTATATTTATAATTATTTCAGCCCTGGACTTTCAGGAGTTTGTTTGGGTTTTTTTCAACAATCTTTTTGATACAGAAACAACTTCCTGTATGCAGATAGAAACGTGGGCTATTGAAGCCAATGCAATTGCATATATGCTTCATTCATGTTCCATATACTTTAGCACAGTCAATAAAAGTGTCATTCTTATACTGATTTATGTGAAAAACCATTCAAACTTTAAAGATCAGAAGAGTTCATGATTGATGTAATGCTTCCTGTTCTCAGTGTGATAGATCAGGGTGTTATGAGTGACAGTTTGTAAATGAGAACTGTTGCCAGTGTTCTGTTTGAACAAGCTTAATGTGTTTTGTTGGTTTGAGTTTGGAGGTGATATTTACTGATTGGTCAAAAATAAATACATAACATATTGCTGCCAAGTCCGTGTGCAGTGTGCCCTGTATAAAAATGTTTTTTCCCTAGATTGTATGCAGCTATTGACTGTCAGGCTGTAAAGAGTTACAGCGCTTCCTGTGCAGCTTTCTGAAGCATTTATGGACTGAAGTCACAGCAACATGATTGTTACAATCTTCAATAGTATATAGTAATATCCTGTGAATACAGGGGAGTGATGCATGTGTCGAGTGACTCTGTTCCATCATGTACAGACGACTTTATCTGCCGGCAGGATTTAGAGCTGTGTGTCTGCGGTTGTGAGTGTGTTGGTGGGGGTGTGGATTTGAATGGTGGTTTTTCTGTGAATGGAGCAGTGAAAGGTTGAGGCTCTGAGCCGTGGCCACAGTGTATGTTTGCTGTTTATTTTGTTCTGCTTGACTTAGTGGACTCGTGAAAGAAGGGGGGCCGGGGAGGCCACGGGGTCAGGAGGTCAAACAGAAAAGCACCACCTAAAAAAATGGAGTTAAATCCTTGCTTTGATTCTGAGGATGTGCACTGTAATGCTGTGGTGTTTTGCTTCACTGTTTGACAGAAATGACATGACACATTCTTGTACCGTGTGTCCCACATCCTTGTCCAAAAAGCCACAGAAGGGCCTCTGACTTCAGAACAGTTAACATGGCTTTGTTTAGCTTCACAGTTTCACTTAAACAACAGTGGTACACCGTTGAATTACTAAAAAAAAAATTGTGAAGTGTTTGCAGACAGACATCAAAAAAGGGGAAGGAAAGCTGCACAGTCATATCTCTAATTTACTTGAACTTAAAAAGATCTATGATTCTGCAAACAACCTTTTAAGAACAACAGTCCCCTGCTGGGATTCTATTTCTTTGGACAGATGATACAAATCAAAGCGATCAACTTATGACCAGTTATAGGCCGACTACATGTCCAAATGATCAAGAAAACAAGTACAAACTAGAAAGACACAAGACACCAACCGATAGAATTAGAAAAAGTTATAGGGTGCTTTCTCGCCTGAGCGGTTAGTTCTGCTTAAAACAAACTATTGTATTTTGTCTGATAATCTGTTCGCTTCAGGTGAGAAGGAAGGAAGCAAACCAAATATCATCCCCTGCATCAATATTGTTTACAATCTTATGAGCAACTTGATTTGCAAGAATGGAGCCTGTGACATCTGCAACCAGCTAAGCTAATAAAAAGCTAAATTGTCATCAGATGGGTTTCGACATTGTGTTCTGCCTCGTTTGTGCTCCACATGGACTGAATACCTGCAGTCAACCAAACCCTGCCCAACGTGGTTGGTCAAGATTTGTCACAGACTAAAATCAGAACCAATACCAAAATACAGTTTACAACTGATTCTGCATTTATATGCAAATATCGGTTTATGAGATTACTGATCCTCACGCTTTTTCTTGAACTCATCTCAACATATTAGCTTCAGATTTTGCACAGAGAGAGGACTGTGGATTTAGTCCTCCAGGACGTTTAAACAGGACGAATGATTACAGCAAGAAAAACCTGTTTCATTTTCCATTACAGGCACCTGACTGTGGTTTTAGGACACACAGAACTGTGAGCTGAAATGACAGACCAGGCACAGACATCACTACCTTTTTTTAGTTACAGGGCAAACCAGACATGAGAGCACATCTGGAAATGTAACCTTTACTCCATGACTGTGTTGTATAGTCTAGCCTGCTTGAGCTTGACACTCTGAACCCATTGTTTTGACCTTGCAGAGGAGGAGCACAGACTAAGTATACAGTATATCTACAATGTCATAGGGAGAAGAGTCTGTCAAGCACTGCAGGTGTATGAAAACTCTATTCAGGGTAAAGGTTGAGGCTGGGGAGGAAAGAAAACTTTTCTCTTCAAACTTTTTTTTTACGTATACAATCTGCTCATGCACAATAGATTTTTTTAATTCCCTTTTGACTCCTGAAAAATAAATACTTTCATGTCACCTACCCGCTGGTATCTGTTCCTCCTGTATTTGCATTTGTTGAGTTTTACGCTTCAAGCCCAAATATGTCCCCTTTAATTTTGGATAATCATATAATATTCATACTCCATAAACAAAAACAAAAAACAAACACTAACACCCCGCCCCTGAGGTGTGGAATTAAACAGTAAACAATGAAAATACAGTTACAATGCAGATTTTTCCTTCCGGCAGTATGCCAAGGCGTGCTCGGCCCCCGTTCCGCATTGTCGGATGAAATGAGTGGGACGACACCAGCTGATGTGACCGTGCCTCAGGTTTTGGAATCTTACAACAACATCATAAATCAACTACCAGAACACTGAACAGTGTGAATTGTTGTCTAAGAATCCCACTCGGCTCCAGTTATTGCCTGTTATGTGTGAATACATGCGTTGCTCCAGTGTGTGGGAGACTTGAATCAGTGAAACTACTGTCCAGAAGTCTGGGGGTTGTTGTTGTTGTTGTTGTGCTGCTGTTACAGTTTATTAGCGGCCTGTACTGCAGAGCTGTTACTGCAGCAGAGACACTTGACTTGGAATATTACAACAACTGGAAAGCCACTCATTAAAAAGAGCATGTGGTGGTTTCGACAAGTCTCATTAGAATATGTCTGCAAAGGGAAACAAGCTATAAGATATTGACACAAACAGTTATCTGGCAGTAAAAAAGTTATTATATTTTTTAATGGTTTATTTTGTTGGGTGCATAATAAACAAACAATAACATACTTTTTATACTGGTCACTAAAGAATGGTCACAATTACCATAGGATACAGAAACTGGTTGACAGAAAACTATTTGGATAAATTATTAGTTGTTTAAGTCCTATTTTTTGCAAATACATATTTGCTTTTGGTTTTGACTATTTGTCAGACATTTAAAATGTTTTGACTATTTTCTGACATTGTTAACATTGACACAATTAAAGGATTTATTGATTAAACAAGTTTTTTGTGTTCATATAATTGCTTGCACGCCGCTGCGGAACATTTGTGTGTGGTAGAAATATTTGGACGGATGACGATTTCAGCAGATTTCCATCTGCAGAAATGCGTTTGACCAATGAAATCCGTTAATCAAACCAGTTCAAACGGTCATACCTCCAGGTCAAAGGTCACAGCAAGGTGGCTGCCAGAATATGGTAGCGTCTTATAAATTTGGTTTCTAAACACCCTGTATTGTGCGACAAACACTGTTATGATCTTCTCAACGTCAAATAAAGAACAATACATGTATTGGGATCACCAAGCAGATGGGTTACTGTCAAGATAATTAAGCTGAGTAATTAAGCTTACCTTTACTATACAATACAGAAACTAATCAGACTCTAAATTGAATGTCCACGCTAGCTGTTGTGGCTAACATTAGCAAATGCAGCTACATAACAGTCTTCACTAAATCCCAGCTGCAGGGCAATCTCAAGCCATACAGTGTAGCTTCTCTGTCTGGATAGGTTTTTGGTGTTTGGAGTAGAAAATGGAACATAGCAGCATGGATAATTTGCACCAGACCCAGTGTGCATAGTTGTTTTGGAAAAATTTGCTTGCGGAATTTCTGGATTTTAGCGCTGCACTGGTGAGAGAGTAGCAACAGTAGAGAGTCAGATTCATCCAAATTACATTCAGACTATTTCACCTTGGTTTTCCATCAATAATGTTCTGCATAACCGCAGAACAACAGCTCTTAGCGACCCCCCGTAGCGTGGCATTGTGTTGCGGTGGTCCCACACAATTACATTTTTGCAATTCATAAACTTGAGTTTCATTTTCAGGGTTTCTTGGAGCACTTTTAGTTTCCTAAATGTAACCATGCCTTTCGAAAGAATACATGGACGATGATGGCTGTGAACGTTTTCCAAGTGGTGGTGCATTTTTCCGAAAATGTAATTGCTGAAGCAAATGAGTTGCATATGAATGTAATTTGTTCAGATACAGTTGCAGTTCATTGAGGTACTTTCCATTGCACATGGAGAATTAGGTCAGAAAGAGCTGCACATGAGGAGTGGGAGAGAGGAGTGAAGGTCGCAGAGGAAAAAGTTATTCCACCGATATGACTTCATCGGGAGAGAGAAGCGGACTTTTGATTCAAATCTGTGCCATATTTGTTTTTCCTGTTTGCATCTTGCTGTTTCATGAAACTTGATTTTTTCAGATTTATATCACACCTGTTGTGTAAGCACTGAAACCCATTTATATTCGCATTCTGACTGAACTGAGGTGCTTCCTACAAGACCAGTCTTGTTGCCAGCTGTACAGCATATAGATTTCTAATTTAACAACTCGTTTAAACAACACATTTTTGTCATGAATCAATTCTATTGGCACTGGCTATCTTTCTATCCTCGTCTCCCCTGTGGGACCCTTCTTAATCACCACCCAAAGAGGGCATTTAACTTCTTGGCAGCGCTCTCTGATTGTTGTTTGAGGCGGCAGTGCCACGTGTCAGAATGAGAATGAATCATTAAAATAGCAGAGAAGATGAATGGAGGTCGTACAAACAGGTCACTGCCTCTTTATCATACTTCCAGACCATAAATCTTTCCAGAAAAAGACAAAAAAAATAACACAGAGAGAGTTTTCTCAAACGCCCATGTGATTATTCAGCTTCAGAATGAGTTCCCCAGCCCCAAAAAGACATTTAAAAGATGAATGATGCAACTTATGAATACACTACAAAATACAGCTGTTTTTCATTCTGTTGTATATGCATTCAGACGCTGCAGCAAAAAAAGCTTTAAGAGTTTAAGATAAGTCACAATTACATAATCAGAGCAGGTTTAAAATCTACTCAAATAACACTGCATATGAATGGTTGTTTTCATAGCACCAGGCTCATTTCTGGGGGAAGTGAGCTTCACATGAAGGTAATAAATGGAGTTTCCTTTTTGAAATCCACTCTACGCCGACCTGAGTGGATGACAACCGCTGATAAGGTTAAACAAACACCACGGCCAATCCGCTTCAACCCACAGAGCTACTGGAACTCAATACAGTGAACACACACACACAGTTACATACACCCACCACATGTCCAGTGTGTGCTGAGCCACCATGTGCTGTCATCTGTAACCGTTTGTATTCACTGCTGCTTTCTGAAAGCTGCCTCAGTGCTGATAGTCATCTCTGTCATCTACAGGTGCTGCTGGTTGTGTGTGGAATAAAGACCAACCATGCTGTATTTTCTTTAATACCATACATTAGCTTACATAAAAAGGGAATAGAGAAGATTGTTGATTTCAATAAGTGCACTTTAATACACTTATTATTGTCACATTTTATTATAAAGAATTTGAAAGTGACGTTAAACTCAGATGGATTTTGATTGGCTGTCAGTGTTGCCTGCGTTCATCAATTCGCTCTGAAAGCAACAGTTGTCATCGTTACAGTAAAATAAAAATTCAAAATAAGTTCTTTTTGTAATCAATGCCCTTGGTGTGGCTGTCTGTGTCTGTTCAGGAGCACTGTGGTGCTGGTCATAGTGATGCAGCGTTTTTCCCTTTTCCTTTGGATTACCAGAAGATTTTTGAACAGCTTTTATTATGAATTTGTTTAGTGTAAATTGTAGTGATAATATAGCACACTGAAAATCAGGAAAGATAAGAAACACCAGCTCTACTCCACTCAATCTGCTCTTTTTGGTTTTCAGAAAATTGTTTGTCAATCCATTCAATAGCTGACAAGATATTTCATTAACTCAGACTCAGGCAAAACCTGGTATATGGCTGACCACATTTGGTCAATATGATTTTGTGATATGGTGGGCAATGTGTTACAGGAACAGTTTGTAATAGTGTCTATGTTGTGAATGCTTTGTCAACCTCATGGTGGCACTGGAGAAAAAATCAGGGGATCACTAAACTCCAGAGGCTTCAGCCAGACCAGAACATGAATGTCTGTCAATTTTTATGCCAATCTTTCCCATAGTTATTGAGATATTTCAGTCTGGACCAAAGTGATGACAAACAACATGGATATTGCTTTCCCTAGAGCCAAGCCACAAGCATGGTTAAAAATGAAAATTATTAATTTTGGTTGAGGGTATGTTTGTGTGCAATGGCAGGAATAACCCAGAGTAATTTCCTTTGTGGTAACAGTTGTAAAAACTCTTTGGCAAATTGGTGTAAATAATAGCCAGTGGACAGTGGAAGGAGCCAGGATGGCAAGCTTGGAATCGCATTCCCACCTCTTCCCACCAACTTCAGCGCCACAGCCTCCTTATTAACTATCACACCTTGTCGAGAACCGCTGCGATCTGGCAAAGAGAAAGTTAGAAAGAGGAGGGGAGGGACGGAGGGAATGAGGAGGGGGAAGGGAGGGAGGGGAGGATGGGCAGAGGCTTCCTCACAAAGCCTGGAGCTGTGACTGTGAGAGAATACTGTTACGCTATCTTCACAGAACCCCCTAGACCGAGGAGGGATTTTATCTCTTAGTCCTCTGGGACTGGAAAAGGCAATAGAAGGTTATTTCCTGAGAAGTGAAGCAAAGAGGAATCGAGTGGGGAGAAAGAGAAAGAAGAAAAAGAAGGGGAGGAAAGAGTTGGGTGAGGAGACTGTCTGAGTTTGCGGGATCCTGGATGGGAAATGAACAGGAGGGGAAAGGAAACAACCCAAAGCGACAAAAAACACAAAGCAACAACAAAACACAAACACGGCCCATCGCGGTAACCCTCAGTCCCACCTTTTCACACTGCGATTTCCACAACAAAAACATGAATGCGGCATCTGAGGCGCCTCTTGGTCACAGTCAGAGATACACAGAGCGAGCCTCGGTGAAAGGAATACAGCACATAAAACATTTCAAGACTTTTAAAGTCCTGCCTCCTTCATACACAGCTTTTTCCTCCGTCAAAGCAACAGAGAACAAACAGCTATCAAAGGGGAGTTGGGGGGCAAAGGCATAACTCAGTGACTGAACGAGGGAGCACAAAGAGAGAAAAGCCTTCAGAGAGACCTGTGTGAGGAGACCCTGCGCTGGATGTGGGTCAGACTCAGGTTTTCTCCCTCTTCTCCATCCCTCACCTACAGACGCTGGCTTCTAACAGGATCTATTTGTAGCTGAGAATTAGAAAACCAGTATGGTGTTCGCGAAGCTTCTCGGATTTAATAAACATGTCCCAACTGGTACAATATCCTCCAGCAACAACCAGACATTTTCCGTTATGTTATTTGTGCGAGATTGACCACTGGAATGCTTTAGCTGTCTGTGGTTATTTGTGTTTCCCACAAACAGCCGATGTACAGACTGTACGGATGTTAGCAGGCAACATATGACAGCTCAAGTCCAGACATACCAGAGACTCCAGTTGGTTTTTATTTCCCTCTGCTTGTCTTCTTTTTATCTCTAGTGTCTGAAAGGGTGGCATGCCATTTTTTTTTTTATTTCCCATTGATCGGAATGGCCTGAAAGTTTGAAGAAGTATCCTTTCTCTCTCTCTAATTACGTGTATTTTGTGCTTAAACCGAACCATTCCTTAACCACATCAATGTCACCATAAAACATAATCTTTAAGAAGCACATTCACCAGACTATAGGGCAATCAGCGACATATTATGCATAGGACTAATCTGATGTCGGAACAATGAGCAATCACCATTTTAAATAATGTTCCAACAAATTGTGATTGAATTGGTCTGTGAAAAAACCAAAGAATGGGACAATCTTAGGTCAGAGAGAGGCTGTTCTTACTGGCGAGATTGGTCTCCCCTCAAAAACAACCCCATTGGTCGTTTGTAAAGGCAGCAAAATACGACCCATATTAGTTTTAGACTGTCCTCCCCAACCCTCTAGTGGCCGTAGTAATTATGAATGATGGTGATGCGTAGTATAAATCACAGAAGTCACACTCAGGTCAGAGGAGTTGTGGTAGATGGCTCAGAATTTCAGCCAGGAACGAAAGTAAATGATGTGATTTTAACATCATGTGACTTCCGCTCGTCATTTTTTGAACATGTCACAAGTCATGTCCTCGTAACAACTTGTTACATGTCTTTTATAACCCCTTAGCAGGGGTAAATCTACAAACATTTTTTTTTGTTATCTTAAATTCAATAAAACTGCAGCATATTTTTTTACAACTGCATTGCACCCGAATGTAAAGTGACGTGTGCTATTTTTAGAACCCTCCGCTCCACTCTGTACCGTGAACTTTGAACTGCTCATACGAGTCATTATGGGTGGTATTGACAAACGACATATTGTATCATTAAGGTTGGAGATCTTTTGGTATTGGCTGTTTAACAAATCCACGTATGGTCCTTCAAATGGTGAAAGCTTGAATCAATGACAGCAAAATCGTGCAACTGGCTTAAAAAAAAGTAAGATACACTTATCAAAAGAATTCAGGAGTGTGACAAAAAACGTTAATCGTGTGCTCCGGGGATTTAGGGATTTACTAACCTGTTTCCACCAATCTAACATGCACTATTACGCTTTGCATGATAAAATACAGAAGACAGAATGTCTGATATCACTGCTTCAAGTGGGATCATGTTGTAAAGACTCCATCTGGAGTTAGTAAGTGGAAGAATCTGACACCTCACAGTTAACACTTTGTCTTGTATGCTATTTTTTTTTTTCTTTGGCACCCTGGGAGGTTACTTACCTTATTTAACCATATCTTACCACTAAACATGATGCTGAAATGCAAAAAGCAAAGCAGTTTCCATTTTTTTAATGTAAGATGAACTTTTCTCACAGTACAAACCACTTAATTACAAGCATGCTGTGTATTACAAGCCAAAGATATGACCTTCCAAACTCCCATTGAGCCTTTTTTAAAAATAATAATTGGATTTAAAGTTCTTGTGACTGATTTTGTCAGTTGATATAAGTGTGCCCAATTTGTGGAACACAGCGGACCATGTATCTTAATGGGAAACAAAGAAATACAGTCAGTGAGAAAGGAACTACAAGACATTTCAATAAATGTAATTTTACAGGCGTGAGCATCCTAAAGCGGTGACGGCACTCACTCTCAAAGAACTCAAATGTCCTCCGGGGTGTTTTTGTGCCAAATGTAGCTATCTATATTAACCCTCACAATTATGAATAACTCTCAAATGCTTGATAAAGAAGAGCTACAGAGAAGAAGCAAGCATGAAATGCTCCACAGTGCCGTGTATTCCCATGTGGTAGAATCAGCCATGGAGGTCGTATGTCTGTGTGAATGTGTTGGGGGGTTGGGGAGCACCTAAAGAGTCCACAACACCCCCCCTCCCATCTCACCACACACCACACTTTGCCATCTTGAAGCAAGGGTGACTTTGAGCGGGAGATTTACTGTTGCCGGCAGTAGCGAAGCAGCAGATGACAGGGTGCTGTCTCTCTCCTCGTTCATCAGAAAGAAAAATGGACGGGAGCGGTTGGGCGCGGACAGGACTGAGCCATCCATCTTGGGCCGTAATTATGCACGAAGCCGCTGACATGTCTTGTTGTCGTACTTCCTACTGTGCTGGGACTGGGACTTGTGAGCGAACAGAGTGAGATGCTATGGGTCATCTCTTTTTCAAAACACAACATGAACTCCCCCTCTGCATAACCGATCGGTCATTAATTAGATAATAGTGGTGGAAAATGGATATGATGGATGTGTCTCAGCTCTAATTACATGCCCACTGATATCTATTACAGGGTTGATTTTGTGTCTCATGTAGGACTGCATCTAACAGTTTTAAAAAATCAGTCAAATGATTTATTGTTTGGTGCATAACATGTCAGGAGATAATAAAAACATACCCAATGTTATTTCCCACAGTACATAGCAACGTCTTCGGATTGCTTGTTTTGTTACTATAACTCTGCTAACATTTTGTCTATCATGGTTTTCACACTTATAGAATAAATATAGAAATGCTGCTCCATTGCCGCTGCAGCTTGTGTGTCACGTTGACCGGTGAAAAAGTAGTGCAAGTCAGCCAAGTAGCTCCGTGGTTCACTGTCTGCAGACTGTGGCAGTACCTATTTTCTCAGATAGACAAAAAATCAGATAAGGAGTCAAAATTGTAAAATTGGGAACTAGCAGACATTTGAAAAGCATAGTTAACATATTTTTTTTATGTAGTTAATATTGTTTGCTACCTTCTTGTAACCCAGCCATGGCTGACACACAGGTAGTGATTGTGAAATGTGAAGTCATATCTTTTGTTGTTACAGTGTTTTTGCTTTTGGAATTGAAAAGTCTGCTCTGCACTGGAGGTTTCAGGTTTCTTTACAGTTTTTGATTGACTGTTCAATGCATGTACCTAATGTAGCTTAGCCAGCACTATTTGCACAGGCATCCCCCCCTTCAGTAAAAGAATGTGAAAACATCTCTTTGGATCCATAAACTTATATCCATTTCCATGTCCAATTTGAAACCTAAAGTCAGCATTGTTTTATTTTACCTCACATAAAGTTAACATGCATAACTCATATACTCAACCTACATACGTAAATTAAATTATTTCAGAAACTCTTATTTTAACTCAACTGTTATCTTTTCCCAAACCAAACCAAGTAGTTCTGTTGCCTTAATCAAGTAGGCAAATTTCCTTTCAATTGATAATGTTATAACTGAATGTAATCTGGGAGAAGAAACGTTTTCCTAGGAACGTAATTGAGAATGCAGTTTTGTTATTTATGGGAACATCATTTTTTAGGAGACATGGTTGAGACTGTTGACTGGTGAAATAATGGAATTTTGAAAGATTTTCTGCAATTCTTGAGGATCCTTGATCTCCTCAGTATTTTTTTAATGCATTTATTGTGAAAGAAACATAACACAAATCTTAGCTTTGCCTTTTCTTGAAAACATCTCACAGAATGTGGATGTATCTTTGTTTCTTTCCTGTGACATATTCCTCTCTCTGTCCTTGAAAGATTACCTTTTTTATTAGTTGTGTGGGGGGTGGGCACACAAAAACCTCCCGACCCTGGCCCCCTTCCCTTATGTATACTGTACTGTATGTGAAAAGAGGCTCCTGGACGAGCACTTTTTACAAGACTGAGACACTTGACTGCTTCATGAGGCCTCGGCCTCTGCACACACTGCCATGTCTGTGCCTCATTCATTGGGTTCAGCCTCACCGGCCATTTATATGTCTTCTGTCACACTTTGGAGGAATTTTCCATATGTTCGATGTGTGATTTCGCTGTTGTCAGTTTGCAGAAAAATGAGCGGAAAGGCTCTTTCTGCGCTGCTGCTTTTTTTCACAAAATCTCAGTCTCATAGGTTGTTGCACGCGAACAATGAGCAGACGCCTTGGAATGGCAGACAAAGGCCCAAGTCAAACTGTATAGGAATTTAAATAGAGCAATCCCATAGGGTCCGTTCTCCCCCACACTGAAGCGCAGTGTTTGGAAAGACGAGAGCAGGAGAAAGAAAACGAGTTAAAATTCTGTCATGCGGTTCTGCTCTCCATCCCACTGTGGAAAACATGATTAGTTTTTGTCCAGAAGTCCTTGTGCATACGTTATTGTTCCTCTGTATTATGGCTTAACTTCTTTTTCCACTTCAAACCATCCTTTCAAGACATAAGAACAAAGACTGTGTGATGTAAAGCTGCAGTGTCTTTTCTAAAAAAAAAAAAAAAAACATTTCTGCGCATTACATTTGGTGTTAGAGGAGTCTTTTGAAATACTCTGAATGATATTTAGAGGTTAAGAGGCCACAAAATAGCTAAAAGCAGGTGCCAGGTTTAATATCTGATACACATAACTATATTTTACAATGAAACCATGTAGCTGGGGAAAAAAACAGATGCACAAGAATACTGTGTTGGAGGAGGTGGGGATATAAAGGCTTCCAAAGGTTTGAGTCATCATCCATTTACAGAAAATGAATAGAGACTCATTCCAACCAATTAAGTGGGAATTGCATGTAAAGAATGCTCTAAATAATCAATTAATCCAATTCTATACATGCATTTTGTAACACAGACATGCTACATGTGCACACGCCTTCAACTTCCAGTATGCAATGAGCCTAACAAGAGACTTTGGAATAAATTATGCAAGCAAATATAGTTGTTGATATAGATAAAAAGGCTATAAAGAAGTCTAGCCCCTCGGAATATCTCTACAGTCTCATTCCGTTGTTAAAAGACGGACCAAAACAAAATAAAAGAATAAGTCCGACTCCCTCCCATGTGTGCACAGCAGGCGAGCACGAGAGAAACAGCAGCGAGCCGTGGCCTCCCTCACACTTTTTTTTTTCTCATCTTTAAAATTAAATATTCTCTCTCATCCTTGGTGTGGAGCTATAAGCGCTTCAGGTCGGGAGGGGGGAGGGAAGGAGAAAGAGTGTGCTTTTTTTTCTCCTTCCTCTCTTTAGGAAACCAGATATATTTAGAAATAGGCACATTAAAGAATAACCTCCCCCCCACAACCACTAAAGAGGAAAAAAAACACTAAAGATTGAAATCCCACCCTGATAAATCACATTAGGAGAAAAGAGTGAGCGGGAAAAAAAAACTAGGGAGGGATACTTATACACAGATGGACTGGTTAGTCCATAACTGTTGAAATATTTACAGCAATGTCTGTGCAGATGGTTCAATTATGACTTGTTCTCTGAGAGCCCCTGACAGACCGTTTGTCTTTTATATCACCTTGCTACAGAGTGAATCTGCTGATAACTATTCAGCGTTTGAATTGAAATCATTTGGAGGTCACAATGCAGTAATGGATACGCCCCCTGTGTTATTTTTTTCTTTGTCCTAAAATGACTGCTGAAGATGTTTATTCACCTTGTGCACATTAAATTAACTGCTGTTGGTGACAAGCTCAATAAATTCAAATCACACCACCCTGATCTACCTGCAAGGCTGCCACCAGTAGACATAGGAATAGAATTTAACCATTTTGTGCTTTTCTAATGGTTTTTCAGCATTATTTTTCATATGTGATTAATTAGTAGTGTTTGGTACCATGCCAACAGTAAATACAGACTGAAGTCTGTCTTCCTCATTTGTGTTACATAAGGTTATGTAAGTGTAACAGAGCTGTGTCTGCATTTTGTTTCACTTCACCATATATGAGGAACAAGTTGAAAAAATGACATATAGAGACATAGCATGCTCAGTCTGGTCTCCCAAAACTTATATTTCCATACAACAAAACTACACTGTCCTTTACATTTAGAGGGGAACATGTTTTCTCCTAGATTATGCTTGTGTAAGTCCATGCAGGAGGAATGTCAGAGTGAATGGATGCACCAAAGAAACTACAGAACTTCCACCCAAGAAACCACTGTTTGTGTCCTGTGTTAATACCAAAAGTCAATAATGAGGTAAATATCTTACATCTTTCTTTAACTAAACTTTACAAAGTAGTTTTTTGCCCAAACAAAATGTGACTGTTTGACAACATTAACCAAACTGTGACCATAATCTCTGGAAAATATGTTTTCCTTAAAACCTAGGTTGCTATAAAAGTTCATTATGACATCCATTATAAATCTGTTTTTGAATGCATTTACTGTACCATAAATGGCAAACAACTACAGAAAAAGTATGCCTTTGATAAAAAAGCAGAAGACCGTGGAGAAGGAGAAATCAAAGAGGAGCATGAAGCTCACTCTGCATTTATGTACATATTTTGGGGGGCTGGTGGACAGGCTCCACTGAGGACGTCTTTGTCCTCTGGCGGCCCTTATTTGCTTTCTATTAAAACTCCTGCATTAAAGAGTTGGGGATGACCTATCATATTACATAATTCATGCATGAAGCTTGTGAATAATGAATGTTTCTGCCCCAGTTGACGTGGTGCCAGAGGTGGAACTGCATTCGCATCTCGCCAAACCAAACACTAATGCCACAGGTAGAATTTTTTTTTTTTTGTCCTGCATGCCTGAGCTGCACAGCACAAACACAAAATAATGAGACATCAACACGGCAGCATGTTGTTTTTCATTAATGTCTTGTTATTTTTCTCTGTGAAGACTGTTTTAGCGCTGAGAAATCATAAGGAATGATGCCTCCCCAAAAAACTGAGTCATGTTTTAATCTTTGCAGCTCTTCCCTTTGGACCAACTGTCCATGTTAATGTTTTATCAGGCCTTTTAGGCTCATTCATCACCCGCCTTTGTGTGGATGCCAATGAGGCATCAGGCCATGGGAACCCAGTAAAGAGCCAGCAGCTTCTGGCCGCTGGTGACTGCATGAACCTGAGCTTTATTAATAAACAAAAGCTGACGTGTTTGTGGCCTGAGAGCCTACAAATGATGAAACCCGCATTAGAAGCATACCAAGACAGGAGCCACAGTTGGTGTCATTAGCAGCAGAGCAATGGACCCCCTAAACCAGCCTGGGGCTGCTCATCAGTACTTGTCACCAGGCTGGCTTCATTAGTCACTGTCCACATGACAGGGGCTCTTGTAAAGGATATCTCACCCCCTGTGGAGAGCCAAGTGTCCTCGCAAATAGGCTGCTGACCTCCAGAGCGTCTCTGGTCTGGGGGGGAGCCGAAGATGAGGACAGGTCAAGAGTGGGATGAGGTTCTGCATAGCCAGGCCAGTGCTTCTCTTTTTTGGAGAATCCTGGGAGCTGACCCGCCCCTGACCCCTTCCGTACAATGAAGTTAGCCGACTGGTGACTCCTGCACGCTCTGATGAAATGGCAGATTCCCCCAGAAGAAGAAGAGAGAGAAAAAAAAAGAGAGAGAAAAATAGTCTGGGGCCCCTCTGAAGGAGAATGGGATACCCAGCAGTGACATGCTAATCCGCTTGGTTGATGATTAGGAGTTGGGAGGGAGGGAAGGGGGGGGTGTAGAGGTTGGAAAGGCAGAAATGAAATGATGAGAAAAAAATTCTTGGCAGCTTTTTGATGTCTCTGCCTTTTGATTCTGTCTCACTGCCGCGCTATGTAAATGACAGCAGCTCTGTCAGAGTGGAGGTATCCGTCCAACATGTGGACGTGTGATGGGTGATTCTGCTTTGATGTTGCGGTTCTGCCCGGATCGTCGAGCGAGACAAGATACACAGGCGCGTTTTGATATTCATTTAATGCACCTCTTTATACGCAAATTCACTGACACTGAATTAGAAACACTTTGATGATTAGATAGAATCAACAGCTTTTCGAAAGAAGTGGGTGCTTACTTGTAAATTATAAATCCAATACCCACTCATAACATGGCCCGTTTTATTTCCTGTTTTTTTTTTTTTACAGCATACATTATATTTTGACCTGGGTCACAGGCATTTCATATTCTCAAACACAACTCGTATTTGACCAAACAACAAAACAAATCTATGTGTGTAGCTTTTGCTTTGTACACAAGACATATTCATGTAAAAAATAGTCTGATAATAAAGTGAACTCAAAACCAAATCTTGCTTGAATAAAAGTTCACTGAAAGGAGGAAAATTCTTGCTTTCAGTACTGATTAAAATGTTTCCATGGAACAAAGTATTGAAAAGTTTCCAGTAACAAAAACATTGAGTGCTTTTTCAGATTCAGATGCCACTGATGTCTTTTGAGATGGTCACAGTCAGATTAGGTGGTTATTTAAATTCCTGCTGTGTCTTTGCTGAAACACATGTCAGACTACGGGTTGAACCGTGACCAATATTAGCATGCAGTCTACTCAGACGTCTAGGATCTGGAATCATCGTCACAGATGATGTTGTAGATATTGTCAAACTGTAGGCAAAAATAACACAAAAAAAGTACTTTTATTACCATTGGGTTGATCTGACTGATTCAACTGGGCTGTTAATGTAACATGGTTACGACATTAGTCTTGACTGATTATTTTGTAATTAGATACTAACCTATTTAAAGGTACAAAGTGTCAGAATTGAATTGTATACAATACAATATAATACAAATACAATGTATTGCCATTGTAAGAGTGGATGGAAATGCTATCTAAAACCTTGTCCAACATTGAGAATATAAAGGAAGTGATATTTATGCTCCCTGCCAAGGTCCTTTCCTATCCTTAACTCCGCTAGAGCGCCAACAGTCTGCAACACGAGCTAATGTTAGTTTAGGAAGGGAGTTTGCTAAAGTGAACAAACCAGCTCCCACCATAACGCAGTCCAGAAAGTCCGGGTAAGCATCAAAAGAAGTTTAATCTAAGACTGTCAAGCAAATAAATTAGACAAAACATGAGTGGAAAACTAGGGTAAACATCAGCTAGGTTTTTAATCCATGGAGGGACTTTAGGATCAAAACCAACCCTTCCTTACTATTGGAACTCCAGATGATTAATGCTGCATCACATTTTCTCCATTTAAGGGCACTTTATCACATTTTCCTCACTTGAAAGGCACTCTACAGGACACATAATCAAGTTTTCACAACTGTAAGAGCACCATAGAGGCAAATTCATCATATTTCTACCATAGGGGAATATAAGCATGCACTTCATTACATTGTTTTCCATTTAAGGGCATCCATTTGTGCCCTGTATTCCATTTACCCCACCTGAAAGGCATCCAAGAGGGCACTTTTGCTGTGTTTTTATCAAACACGGGGGACTCCCTGAGTCCACCTGTGTCTTCCTCCATATTGTCAAAATCAACTAAATAATCAGTCATGACATGAAACATCTTTGAGGGAACAGTGCTTTCATCTTTCTACAGTCGTCCTCCAGCAAATAGTCACCTCGCAAGATTTCAGAGCTTCTCCTTGGGTAAGACTTGCTTGGACACAATAAAAAAAAACAGTCTGAGCCTGTCAGTGGCTAAAAAGGGGATGTACATTGACGGTGCAGGATTACAGTAATGCCTGTTTCACAGCTGCAGCAGTCTCGTCCAATATTGGACTAATGTCAGAGATTGTTGTCCCATTATAGTGTGTAGACACCAAACCATGGGGAAATAGGTTTGAAATACCAGAGTTTCCTTTTATAAGATAACACTGAGTCACTGTTGCTAATTTAAGACTCATTTAGCCTATTAAATTGTTTGTTTGTTTTTTTAGACTATATCAAAAACATATTTAAATCATACAAAGAAAGGTATCTAATAAAGTTACATTGTTACCAGCGCAGACTACAGTATTGTTTTGGTTCCAAGTTAAAACTGTGGTTTCATACTGGCATTGATATTAGAAAAATGATACCCAGCTCTACAGGACATACTAAATTGGTTGTTTGCAAGACACAGTTGGACAAAATTTGATTGAGGACAAAATAAGCAAAATCCAGCAGGAATTCTGAGACATGTGAGAATCTGTGCTAGTTTGTGATTAAAAAAAAAGATATTTGGATGTTGTGCTTTAATATGAATTTTTAAATTTTTCCAAATAAATATTAAAAATGTTCAGACTTCTTGCATGCTGAGAACTTATACTCTGCAGATGTTAAAAAGCTGTGAAGCAAACATCGGTGAATGAGAGCCAGAGTGACACAATATATACAATAAATACCACATGTTGACAGCAATCCATCAGACACACTCATACATCACTGCAGTACAATGGCTGACTTCACCCACTGAAGACTTCCATATGGTGTGTGATCCATTCACACACACACACAGCAGACTGTGCTCTTCCCATGAGGTACAACATGCTTTAATGTATCTGCTGTACGAGCCTGAGGAGAAGACGTCTGGTCCTCCTGATCATTCGCACTTTAACACCAAACCTCCTCTCATTCATGTGCCCTCTTTGTGCTCGTCACAAACAGTGTGCTCAATCGCATTATCATTACAGAGCAAATCAGTCATATTAAGCCTTTGCGCTGTCACTTGCCCCGCAATCTCAGCTGTGCGCTGCCAAGAAAAGCGTGGCAGGACATAAGACGCATGTGAAATGAGATTTGCATAAACAGTGTTGCTCCATCACT
>CAFUXE010000303.1:314534-327422 GCA_903364295.1 Serranus cabrilla | reverse complement strand
TTTTTTTTTTTTTTTTGCACAAATGCCTTTGATCTTTGATGTGCCATGCATTGCATTAATTATGTATCTTCCCTCAGTACAAACGTGGTGAACACCTTCAAATGCTTAATAGGAGCAGGCTCATCACAGAGGCCTGGAGGATGGCTGTAGGAGGTGTATGTATACCCTACACCGCTCCTATAATGCACTGCATAAGGGATTTTACAGTATGGGGGTAATGTAAAGCATGCATCTGTGGTACTCTCCTTCAATCTGGGCCAAAAGAAGGGACATTTTTCACTCTCCTGGAACATGTGCCTTCCTTTGTGTGCAGGATTGAGTGTCGGAAGGGAGGAGGAGCACACAAGATGGATGTGGCTTGAATTAGGTATAAACTGTCATGTCCAGAACAGATACAGCACCAAGCACAATGTCAGACATCCAGGTCTGGCATTGCTCGAATGCAGTGAGAGTTATGTAAATGAAGTGTGCTGTAAAGCAAGCCGAAGGGGGCTTATGTGAATCTGCCCCAAACTTTTATGCATCTGCAATGAATTCGTAGATTTTTCTTTTTTGTGCCATGTCGGCAGATTGCAGTATGAATTTAGTAAGTGCTAGCAGATGGGGACTTTTGAGAAAAATATTGTTATTAACTTTGACATTTTAGGTTGCACAACTTTCTTGGTCTGGTATGACTTTTTTTATGTCTTATGTAATATAAAGATAATATTGTTAATAATTATAATAGGTTATGATAGCCAGCTTCATTTGAAATGTTTACAGGTTGGGGAAATAATCAAGCCAGGGGACACAACAAAGACACATTTTCATGGCATTAAGATGACAAAAGTAGAGCTGGGTATAAAAAAATAAGATTTTCCAGATCAAATTGATCTTTCTTTGAATTATCCAATATTAATTAATAAAATCCAGACATCATTTTTGTACAATTATTACTGATCACTCAGAACTTGCTTATTGTAGAGTCTGGTGAGTTTATTTTAAATATAAAGTACATTAATGTAGGTGCTTTGGGGTCAATTCTTAATGCAAACATTAAGATTTTTTAATAATACACAGGTTTGGATTGTGCACAAAATACAACATGACTGAATCTCTTTCATATCCAAGCAAAGTTGTTATTGTAACAGAAATACCAAGAATCATATCAATATTGAAAAAAGTTGAATATCAAATCAAATTGGGACCTTTGGAATCAGAAGAAGTCTGTATTACATCTGAATGTGAATGGATAAAACTTTAAGGTAGTTAACCAAATTACAAATATACAGGCAAGTCTTTCAATATCAGTCTTTGATTACTTGTTCTTTATTAAAGAAAATATTCAATTATTCACCAATCCATTCTCCAGATAACTCAAGTTTGAGTTTCACATCTAGAGAGATTTAGATTATATAAGGATTTGATACCAAACGTTGATACAGACCTTAGCCCATCTGTGGAGGTGGTATTTAAGTTTTTCAAATTGTTGCAGCTTCTGGAGAGAGAGATAGGCTAATTGCTCTCGCGGTGAGCCCGCAGTAGAAACATCTATCTACTGAGCCAACAGCCCTGGTTCAACAGATGTGACCAGGTTAAAATAACAGGAGATAAGCATTGGAAAGAATAAGTAGCTGCTGCTCAGCTGAAAGGGCTCTCCGCATAATTTGGAAAACTTCTACCTCGAGGAAATCTGCAGACTTTTAATATCTGCGATGAAACGCGCTGCGTGTTTGTCTTTCTTTTGTGTTAATTTCAAAGTTCACGATAAGGCTTCTGTCTGTATGTATGGTGTCGCTGCAGCTCGGCATACGTTGGTGGGAGTACCCCCTGCACAGGTCCCTTTTGCAGTGCAGATCCAGTAGTTGGAGTTGTTGTACACCGAGCACGAGAGGGAGAGGAGAGGAGTGAGAGCGCAGCAGCTGAGTGAGCAAACAGAGGTAGAAACATTAGGTTATCTTCTGAGACTATCACACACTGACCTGTCACTTTTACCGCTCCGTGCCGAGTCTACTTTGAAGAGGACCACAGCAGCAGCGCAGCGGCAGCAGCGGAGGCGGCAGCAGCAGCGCCCTGGTCTGGTCTGCTCGAGCAGCCGCCTGTGAAAAACTCCCAAACGCGGTCGTCTCAGCTGGCATGAGCTAACCTACCAGACAGACATGGAAACCAAACCGTTCTTGTCATTGGGTAAGTTTGTTTGTTTTATGACTACGCCGTGTTATGTTTTAAATGTGGTGGTTTTTGATAGGACTTCCATCGGGAGTTTGTGTAAAACGTGTCCTCGCGGTGTTTTTTTTCTCTGTGCCCCTTTTGACAGCGCGTGCAAGCGAGTTGCCAAATGCATCAACATGTTTGGAGCTTTTGACGAGCTTTAGCGGACGTTGTCTTCTTTCGTTTCTACTCAAATAAAAGCAGAAATGTCCTCTGCATGTCGCATATGTAATATTGCAATTTGAGCTGATGACATTTCGCTTTGATACGGAGTGACATCTCGCTTGGGATAAGACGTGAGCAGAGCTCGCGTGCGCTGCAGTTAAATAGAGTTGTTTTAACTTTGCATAAAACTTTATTTAAATATATGCAGTCAAGCTCACAAGGAAAAGTGCAAACTGTCTTGAAACTCTGTACATTAGTGTTTGCTTTGCGCGTTGACGAGGACTGAATTTAAACATTATATAAGCAGTAAAAGGAGTTTGAACTTGCAGGAGCAGTTTCTCACTTTTTAGCTTGATTTTGTGTGCATTAAGGAAGCTTAAATGTCGTGTGCAACATGTGTGCGTTTTAACAGTCAGTTGCTTAATGTGTTCGGTTACAATTTAAACGTGTATGGTGTGTGGACAGGACGCCTTTTTTTAAGCTTTACATTATTTTTCACGTGACTTGGTTTAAGTTGCTTCCGCTTGACTTTGAATGTGTAACTAGTGGTTTGAAAATGAACCCAAGCAGCATGAAAAATTTATTTAAACTGCACTCTGTGCTTATAAAAAAGTTCTTTGACTTCTTAAGGACAGTCTGAGCTCGTCTCTTAAAAATGCATTGCAGTTAAGATTAGTTCACTTACAAACAGGTGATACAGGTGTGGAAGAACTGCACCAGGATCTCTGTACATTGTTGACATTGCTGAGTTTTGAACAGAAGCCAATTTTGTGTGGATGAAAATGCTTATTTAATTTCCACAAAGATCACAAGCTAGCAAGGCTTTGGAGGACACTTTGGCACTTTGTGTCTTTTTATGGAGAGATAGAAGTAACTTTTACATTCATTTTTTATGCTGCATTTCCCAAGAAAGTTAAGACTTTGAAGAAAAAGTGGGCATTTTAGCTGCACAGCTGTCATAATTTAAAATACTGCAGTAACATGCAGCAATTTCAAATAAACAATATTTTGATTATATTTAGGAATCTCTCTGTTTTGAAACCATTAATCAGAGGCCAATTATTGTTAAGAGCTCCTTTTAATTTCCACTTTAAACACACGCTGTCACACACGAGCACACCACACTGTAAATTATTAATGTCGAGCCGCTACTGTGAGTTTGTCAAAGTGAACAGAACAGACCCTTGTCCCCTGTAGCAGAGGTACAGCACAGAGCTGTAGGCTGGCCCTGTTATTGTGTCTGCTGCTCTTTCATGAGGGCGTCGTGTTACACCTCGACACGTATCATCAGCTGCCTGGATGCACCAAGGAGATTCACAGGGACTTCTGAGACACCGGGTGGCTTTCTTCTGTTACAGGCCCTGCTCGCTGACACTGTCGCCATAACGCCCTTTATGTGGCTTCTCAGAAATACTCTAGACCGCCAGCTTTAACACACACTGACGGGCTGTTATTACAGGTGCATCGTATTGTGTGTCCACGCTGAAAGTGATTCAAGTTTCAGTCGGCCTAAGTGTACACCAGAGTAGCTCATGCAGACACTTGACAGCAGTCTTATCTGAAAGCCTCTGTGGTTGTTATAAGGCTCAACACTTAATTGTTTAAATGAGGAAGAACACTTTTCTAGCAGTACTGGATCTCATCTTTTTCCTCCCAGCCACACCACATGCTGTATCAGCAGCTTTTTCATCGCCTATAGTCCTAATCTGTGGGCTCTTAAATCGCCATTTATATTTAAACTTGCTCCATCAAAGGTCCTCTTGAGTGCTGATTGGTAATTGGCCACTTCAAGGACGCCACTATCTGCTAAGTCCTTGAACGTATCGATTAGCCGCTTACTCAGTGTAATTATCTGTCGTGCTGCATTAGATATTCGGACATGCAACTGTTTGAAATGACAGCGAGTACACTTTACAATTATAGATCGGTTGTTGGCTGTGATGACGACACCCCCTTTGGCACCGTATGCTCGGTACTGTATGGTGATGTGCTGCCTGATCCCACTATCAACCAACCCCCTCCATATCTGACATTAAGCTATGAAGACTGAAGGGATGACATTGAAAGGAGAATGTGTCCTTTTGTCAGAGCAATATAAGGCTGATCGTGACAGTCTGTCAGTGAAATAAACAGCATGGCCATGAGAGGAAAGGAGAGTCTCTGAGTGAGAGTGTGAGGTGTAAAACCTTTTTGATATAAGTCAGTCAAATCAGACGGTTGTGATTTTCTATTTAGTTGATAATTTTGTGGCACCTAAGCAGTTCCCTTTAATGAAGTTTCACCAGCTGATTGTCACATGTCTGTTTTTTTCTTTGTCCAGGGTGTGAGGATAGAAGGTGTTTTTTTATCATGTTTTGTTTGGATTGTAAAGCCCTCAGAGGAAAACTGCTCCAAAATCTTCTCTCCCAATATTGGTCATTTCATCAATAATATGTTCCTGCAGTATTTGAGGAAACCGTTGCAGGACTGCGATGGCAGAACTAGGACCACATTTCTGACACTTCTAGGCCCTTAGTTTTTGCAACAAGTTCTATATGAAATGAACAAGTACTAAAGCCTATTTTTAAATACTCCATATTCAATGATGGTACTCAGCATTCCATCCTCCGCCTCAACTTCTCTTCCTAGTACAAGAGTCACAACCAAAGTTTTGTCAAAATTATGTAAATATTGCTGTTTTGATTGAAAATCAATCGGTCATCAATCAGTTTTTGATTAGACATTAAAATATTTAATCATATGTCTTTATAGAAGTTTCATATTATGAATTTTGACAAGTGTTAAAGTAAACTTGACTGACGTCTTGAGTTACAGAGCTCAAAGTTGTCCTCTTTTGATAGATAAGCAATTAATTTAATTCTATTGAAAAGCGCCTGCTCACTTCAAAGGTTTTACCACCTGCTAAAGAGGTGTGTGTTGTTTTTCCTGAATCCGGTGGAACTAAACTCTGTGGTGCTTTCTCTTTGGGGGTAATAAAAGATACCCCCAACATACACACTCACACACACCCCCCGAAATCAATGAAGTTCATGGTCTTTGATGAGAAAGTGAGATTCATGATGGTGTGTGTGTGTGGGAGAGACTGACATTCCTTTTCTGGCAGTAACTCAGGAACAAAGGTAATACAGGGAGAGGGTGTGTGTCCGCCGGGAGGGGTATATGTGTGTGTGAGTGTGTGTGTGTGTGGTGGGAGTGGGCTGGTGGAGTTACACTGCCAAAAGCATTTGGCCAAGTTTGTCTTTTACGGCCGTCCAGTTTTGTGTTCCTGATGTGATGCTTTTGCTCCCCTTTTGAGAAAAGGGGCTGCAGCTGTCATTTTTATTGGAGGAGTTTTATAGTGAGACTTAATGGCTTAAAGTGACAGCTCTCTCTCTCCCTCTCCTTTCTCTTTTTTTCCCTCTCCCAATCTCACCCGTGAGGCCTTTTACTCAAGCAAATCAAAGAAAATTTGCTTGCCTTCTATGTGCCCACCCTTCACTTTCCCACCCCTCACCCCTGCCAACATCCAAACCAAACTGTACGAGAGAAAAAAAAGATTTACACTCCAATTATGAACACAGCAGGAGTGTGTGTTTTTTTTTAATTACAGTAAACTACGATGAAGAGTAGACCAGTGTTTTTTTTTCCTTCTTGGAAAATCTCTGCTGATCATTATTAAGCATTAAACACTGGCTTCAGATAAAACAGAGCATATTTTAGCCTGTCATGCTCTCTCCTCTCCCCTCCGCAGCCCTCACTTGTTTATGTTCTAAACATAGTACGAATCACAAACTGCTGGAAGGCTTTTTGATGCACAAATCATGGAATGACTCACAAGGCTCGTTAATTATTTGTTTAAGGAGCTCCTTGCTCGCAGGAGGTCTTTATTGATATCGGTCGCACTGAACTTTGCACCTCAAACCTTGACCTTTGCTCCTCATATGCTCTATCATGTCAGGAATTCGCCTTTGGCGTTCAATCTGTTGTTAAAGTGTATAAAGACAGTATTATGTAGTATTTTCTTTGTCTTTTTCTTTTTGTGTTCATCTGTGTTTCTATCCATCCCAATATTTAATTCCTTTTAATATCCTGTGGCATTCCCTTTGTGCCTAGATTCCATAATGTGTAGTTAAGATTTGTCCCGCAACTGAGAGTTAGTGTGTGAAATAGTGAAAAATGGCTTTGAGACATCTTCACATTTCATATTATTAATACATTTTGTCAAATGCCCATAGTCACAAGTGCTAAAGATGTTGATCCATTAACATATTTACAGACTCCCTTGTCCTCTCTTCTCTGTTCTGTGTGAGCAACTGCAATTTCTGGAAATTTGCTGGCCTCAGTGGAGTCAATTTGCTTTCCTGTTGCGCTGAGGAGTGCCAAATTTAATTGTTTTTGCATAGTTATTTTTTACAGTTAGTTTTTTGGGAAAAAAATCTTTTGGTTACAATACCTGGTGAAAGTGTGTGTGGCACATGATTAATTAAATGACAATTGAAAAGTTGAAAATCTGACGATAATGTCTGTTTTTACTATTTCTGGCTTTGATAAATGGTTAAATTTGGGGGATTTTTATTGAATGAAACATGGTTTTCAAATCTAGGGCTCAGAGGGTTAATGAACCAATCTTTCCATCAGTAATTTACACTCACAGTTTGGATTTGTAGAAGCTTGGTTGTTGCTGTGAACACTTTCACTCAGTGTTGGAATCATCTGAGCACCATTAGTCTCAGGGTTTATTGCAGGTCCTTCGAGTGCCTGAATGGCTTTTCTGTGGGCTGGCAGTATTCAGGGTGCGTACAGCCACTCTTTTGAAGTGGAAACGTAGTCTCTGTGGGGATTTGACCAGATCACACTCATAATTCGCATTGAGAGGAAGGTCGGTTTGCCCTACTCCAGCCAGAACTCTCTACTCTGTGTTCTGCGTGCATCACCGCGCCACATAGAGCAAGACTGAGAAAGGAGAGCGACACCGAGATAGATACAAACTTATATGAGTAAGAAAGAACACAGCATAATGCAGCTGTGATTTGAAATTAAAAGCAAAAATAACTGCCACACACCAACTACTCTCTCCTCTCCTCCGCAATCCTCAAGTTGGCATGTTTTCAATAATAAAAACAACTGTCGTCTCTTCTTCTGTGATTGCAACAACGCATGAAAATATCTCGGCTGTTTGGCGGTTATGATGTGTTTTCTAATTAAGTTATGAGCACATATGCTTTGATGGGTATTCGCTGGAGAGGGATGACGAATCAAGTGAATCCTAGATATGTTATGCTCCTTTATGTCATTATATTTCCTTATGCCCACATGTTTTTCCATGCTAACTATAATTGGCCCCAATGAGAACCTACGGATGTAAAAAATAATGTTGATTTATTTCACATAAAGTGTAGAACAATGCAGCAGGAGTAAATATAGTTCTGTTTTCTGTATCAAGATGATAGGTCAAACAAGTGAGATTAACATACAGCGGATCATTGCTTTACATGTTGTAATAATATGTATCTGTTACACTGGTTGCGATACCATCAGTGTGTAACATGATCAAAAGCTGGAATGATGTGTTTGATGTTTCTGCGCTCCTCAGAGAAAGAAAAGAATTAGATTATGGACCCCAACTGTGAGGTTGTTTTAATAAAACTGTATATTCAGGTGTATACACAGTACTCTCCCTGTCTTTTCCACACGTACTGAAAACACGCCACGTGTATCCGACTGTGTATATGTACATGTAAACACAAGCCGCCGCAGCAGAAACAGAGTGAGGTAATTAAGACCGTGTCCCGCGCTGCTCCATCACAGTTTCTTTTCGAGGTCACAGGGAACGCGAGGAGGTGTCCCAGTGTGCTCCGCACCCTTATCCCTCCCGCTGCCACTGCCGCCTCTGCCGTTATGTTTGTCTGTCACCTTGCCAGATGCCAGGAGGGGGTGGGGCTTCCACGCACTGCTGGGCACAGGGCCACGGAAATCCCACAGCATGCAAAACACTTTGGTTATGTTCTCTGTGTGCAAGTGTGACGGTGTGTGAGTGGGTGGGTGTTTGGGTGTAAGCAGAAGGCAGCAGGTTTGAGAGCAGAGGGTAAAGGTTATGTGCATTTACACCTGAACAACAACAAATATATACCTTTACTGTATATTTTTGCATCGCAGATTAGATGCCAGCTATCATTTTTCTCATGCCCATGATTAAACGGCATATGTGGGCTTGCTACAAGAACAATAGTGTTTTTAAGATTAGATGGAAAGCAGTTTGGATGGAACTAGATAAAGAGTGTCTCTACTTATGCCGAGGTTTACACTGTTAAATGGAAGGTTTGTTTATCATCAATTCGAATG
The DNA here is from genome assembly GCA_903364295.1 of Serranus cabrilla. Classification (NCBI taxonomy): domain Eukaryota; kingdom Metazoa; phylum Chordata; class Actinopteri; order Perciformes; family Serranidae; genus Serranus; species Serranus cabrilla. The sequence goes on along the minus strand of CAFUXE010000303.1, from coordinate 318,746 downwards.
TTAAGTCAATCTTTATTGTTTTATTATTTTTTGAGGATATAAGACTTCAAAAAACAAAGTGGTTTGCCAAGATACATTCAAAACTGGTTCAAGACATCCCCCATATTTTTCCCCCCGTCAGGTAGAGGTTTGCACTGGCATGAACATGAGTTTTGAGCCTGCCTCATACTGCCAAGTTTGAGACCAGTCCCGACTCAGAGTTGAAATGTAGTTATTTATTCTTCAGGGAGAAAGAGATATGCTTGATTTGAACACACAGGAAGGCTTTTATGCTATAGACTGTAAATATGTACGGCGTACACCTCCACGTCCTCCGACTACAAAATATAATACCTACATTTATTTCAAGTAAGAGTCTTACGCCCCCCTTTTATAGCATACATGAATTAAAACACTGGAACAAACATCAGTTTGGTAAGAACTACCTTAAATGACAGAAAGTATCTTTGGGAAAAATGTATTTGACGTGCACTTAGATTTGTAGAAAAGCATCTGCTGACATGGAGGAGGTGGGGCTGGTATACAATTTCGATTTTTGGCTTCACTTTTAGGGAGCAGTCAGGTCATCCATCTCTATATACAATTTATGTTTTATAAATAACCTTTTGGGGATCAGCCATGATTAAAATTGGACTGAGACCGGGAAAAAGCCCCATGGCCTGTGGGCAATAAACGCAAGTAGCTTACAATAGCCAGTGTTTCACATGACACATTCTCAGGCATCCTGCAGATGTGATAATAATATTTGAAAACTAAGGCTCAACTTTGCCCTGTATTGGCCAGATGGACCTGGCATAGTTATTGGCTGCAATGCTCCTAAAATAAACATAACTTCACTGAATCATAATGATACTTTTATAAATGTCTGAGGCTGTAAAATAGCATAAATGACATAATAGTGTTGAATCATAGAATGAGTAATGCAGTCACAGCTCTGATGAGATCACGTTCAGTTAAAAATGTCGTTGGATCTATAGCTGCTCTTATTCACCATTTGTAAAACTTCCCCTCATCCACTTCCTGCAGCTATTTTCTCCTTAAGCTTGATGAAAGTCCTTCACCCTGCTTTAAACACTTCTTCACTTTAGGAGCTCTGGCTAAGATGCTTTGTGAATTGCTTATATTAATCTCAAATTTAAGTAACACTTGTACTTCAATCTTTTAGCATTTCACCGATTGGATCACTTGGGAACATTTAGAATACTGCTCTTCACCTCAGAATTATAGTGCTGCAGAGCAACATGCCGTTGCTACTCTTGCTTACATGCCAGTTATGTCAGAGCGAATGTTTCTGTTTACCTGGCAAATGTAATATTGCATGGAATAATGACTGCTTTTTGTGGGCTTGGAGTAGGGAGCGGAAACAGTGAATGTCCCCATATTTGCTCTGCTAACCCACTGTTATTAGCAAATTCTGTGGGCCTTTATAGCAGCCATTATTACAACACTCACAGACCACCTTTTATCATGTTCCTGCTTCTATAGCAACGGTTGTGTCCATTTGTTTTCAAGCCCCTAGTTTTACGCACAGCAGATAGCCATATTTGAATATGCCTCTGTCCTGTTATTCAGGCTTCAATATAAAAGTAATTTGCTTGTGCTATCTTGCGAGTTGCCTTTAGGGTTCTAGCTTGACTCATTTTTAGAAGTTCTTGGGCTTTCAGATTTCCCTTGCTTGGAGTCAGCCCTGTAGGGATTGAGGACAGTTGAAGCTGTTGAACCAGGTATCAGCAAGAGTATTTCCAGATCCTACAAGAGCAAGCTGTCAAGACACAGTGCATTAGAAAGTTTTATTCGACTTTCACATCCTTTTCACAGTAAAACTATCACATTCAGGTTTAACTTCGGCAAAGTTTAATCAGTGTGTAGGATCAGAGGCTACAACTGTAATTATGATAAACAGAAGATCCATTACAGGAGCTTCCAAACAGTCTGGATTACTGATGAGATGGAGGATACCGAGGGACGTTAGCAGATAGAAAAATTTTGACACAGGTCATCTTAGAAAATTAGTCCAAAGCGTAAATACGCACATGCTTAACCAGTTGTAACTTTCACATTATTTTTTACAAATTACCATGCATGAAAGTTAAAAGATGATATGTGAGATAACAGGGTTCCTCTGTGGGTTTTTCCTCTGCCTGCAGTAGAAAAAGCGTCATTAACTCTTTGTTGACGCCTGCAGGCCTAGCATGTTCATACATCCGCCCAGACTATGGCCCCTCGGCCTCAACACACACACACACACACACCTGTATGCATGTGCACACACAGGCAGATGTGTGCACACATAATAGAAAGTCTGCACAGAAGTCTGGAGGGCTTTGTCACCTATGGTTAGACACCTTGCTGCAGCCGTCTGGTTTTAGGAATGTTCTCAACGGCAGGAAGGGTGTTAAGAATAGAGGGGGGAGGGACTTTCTATCTGGAAAAACAACACCGGCAACTTGGAACCTCTTACTCCTGATATTTCTGGATGAACATACTGTACCAAGCGCTGCTAACAGCTGAAAAGAAAAGTATAATTTCAACTGCTGCCGTTTGTAACTGAGTGACGGCGCTCAGATGGCTGTTCCCTCCCTTCCTCTGCCCACAACATTCAATCTATTTGAGTTCAACATTTTATTGCCCCATAAGGGAAATTTGCTTTGCAGACAGGGTGTGCAGTAAAATCACACAGGAGCGCCATGCAATACAAAACAACAAGGCCACATAATATTGGACAACAATGAAACACATAATAAATTGCTCCAATATAAACCCATCTTGACCACGATAAGAATGCAGGGTGTCTTTTTTTAAACCCAGCACCACTACTTAGTCAGTGAAAGTAAGAAGACTGAATGAATACAGAAATCGCATTAAACGCCATCTGACTTGAATGCTCTTTCATATTGGCTATAGAATTTGTTAACCTGCTTATTAGACTGAGAAAACCCTCCCATTGTGCAGCCAAGGAAAATGTTCTCAGAGTCATGTAAATGGATTATGTACATGGCTTTGTATCGCTGTTCCATGACGGTGTCATTTCTATTATAATGAATTAAGAATTCAGTGCAAATGCAACCCGACCTTCCTTATATATCTGTTGTTTGTGCAGTTCTGGGGAATAAAGTTGAGCAACCAGGTTTACTCGACAGACGGAGACAGGCAGGCGCGCAGGTGCCGGCCATGTCTTTGTCATCAGCGTTCTGCATACCAAAGTGCTGACAGTTGCCTGCACAAACGGCTCTGACAAGTTCAAGTGTCACATTTAGGATGCTTTCTTCTGTTTCAGCTCAGAATGGGAAACAGGAGAAGGCTGCAGATTAAACAGGACAGATCTGAGCACTAAGTTGTTGGCAGAACACGACGTTATTGGCAGAACTGTGTGCAGCTGTGTAGATTTATGCATTTGTGTTGTGTGTGTGTGTGTGTGGGTGTGTAGGCGTACACACATTAGGGCTGCAGCTATCAGTTACAGTACTTTAATTGTTGATTATTTTAAAAATTTTCTGTTAATTTTACCAATAATCAGTTTATCATTTGGCATATTAAATGCCAATAAATATTAAAAAGGCCCATAACAATATCAGAGGCCGAGGTTACTTGTATATATATTTAGTTTACAATTACATCAAATCACAACAATTGAGGAGCTTGAACCAATGCTTGTTTGCCATTTTTGCTTGATAAATTACTTAACTCTCTTCATGCCAATTTTTTGACATTTGACTGTTTGTCTCAGCCAAGTCATTCATGGCTTCCCAGTTGTGCTGAGCAGTGCAGGATTTTATAATTTTTACAGGATCTGGTTAATTCAAATGGTGTGAAATTTTAAATGAGACATAAAGAAAAAAAGTGATTGGATGAATATCACTATTTAAAGCTTAGAAGGGACATGTGTGTATGCTTGCGCATGCATATGTGCATGTACAAGCTTACACATGTGTGGTTTAATGTGCCATGTGCACAATTAACCACCGCTACAATGTATATGTTCTGAACCGGTGGTAGCGGTGGTTGTGGCGGAGTCTCTTGACACACTGATTCATGAAGTAGTGTATCTGGAGCAGTGCAGCAGCTGAGAATCAGTGCGCTGTCTGCGAGAGGGAGGGTCAGGGGTTGTGGCTGGGTCACGCTCTGTGGGAGAGGTGAGGAGAAGGGAAAAGTGAGGGAAAGGGGGAAAACAAAACCGGATCATTGTGGATGCTTGCAAAAAAAAAAAGGAAG
>CAFUXE010000303.1:279504-314507 GCA_903364295.1 Serranus cabrilla | reverse complement strand
AAAAAAAAAAAGGAAGCAGGAAGCATGTTGTTTTCATTTCAGTCTTGCTTCACTGTGTGCATGGCGCTTGTTTTTTTCTCATCGCATCAGTGCAGCTATTGTTAGTAACAGAGTTAATTGTTAATTGATCCAAAGAGCGATAAAACAAGGCACCTAATCTCCCTCTCTCTGACACACACACACTCTCACACACATGTGTGCTGTAGAGAATGAGAGTGGATGTTTATTACAGGATCCTAGTGGATGCTAAGGCGCCCTGGGGGCTATTAAAGCCCTCACTTAAAAGGCACTATCAGGGAACACTGATGTGGGCTGCTTGACAGAGAGGGGGGGGGTGGGAGGTAGAGGAGTGTCGAAAGAGAAAGACAGAGTAAAAGAGAAGAAAGGGAAGAAAGAGAAGTCCCTGGAACAACGAGCAGAAGGAGGGGATAAACAGAGTGAGCACATCTGGATTGCCTCAGCAGAATATTTGTGCAACATCTGGAAAAATTCCCTGGAATTTAAGGGTCCCCTCCTTTCATTTCGGTTATTTTTTCTCCTTCCTTTCACTTCTTCTTCTCCTCCGTCCTGTTTTCTGCATCTTCAAAGTCTCTTACCCTGGTGAGGCAGGCACGTAAATACTCCTGTAGTAATGCATGTTGAGCCCTCGCAGACTTTATAGCGTGGCCAAATTGGGCCCATGTGACCAACTCCCCTTTGTGCAAGGGCTGGGCTAATTAAGTGGCACAGAAGTGAAAGGGCACCCGGCTGTGGACCCAGACCTAAACCAGTCCTGGGCCAAACACAACCCCTCATAAAAACCACAACAAAAACAGAAGAATTCCTCTACATTTTTTCACACAGTAAACCTTAAATCATAATGTTAAAAAATAACCTCTTTGTTTAGATTTTTTCACCAGGCGGTTCTGGTATAGCATGAAAGAGCCGCTGTATATTCTGATTAAAACAAAAACAGGCTACCTTTGTGTGTTTTCAAAAAGAAATTTTGCTTTTTCATGTTTTAGTTTGTTATCACGGAGAAGCACGTACAAAGAGTTTGTTCATGAGCCTCCCTCAGAGGTTTAAAGTCCCAAGAGAGATAAAAAAAGTCACAGTATTGAATCAACACCTTCATTTGATTTGTATCACTCAGAGTGCACAGCGCTGCACTCAGCTTCGGGCCCTTACAGTACATTACTGATTTACGGCGAGGCTTTTGTCCGTCTCTGCAGTGAGATCACAAGCGTGCTTCTCTCTCCTCTCATCAGCGGCGGAGCGAGCCCGTGTTCATTAGCGATTAAGATTCAGACAGGCTCCGAGCGCCTTCTGTCTTACCTGGGCAAGGCTCCTCGTGGGTCGGCGGCACTGACAGGCAGGTAGCGCGCTCAGAGCAGAGGGGAGAGCAGCAGAGCAGCAGAGGTACATGCTAATGTGGTGACTGCGCTGATCAAAAGAGATGCATCACGGCCTCCCTCTGATGGGCTTACTGATGCCGGGCCCCCCTGAGAGCTTTACAGTACGCGCAGCCAGGAGTAGGGCAGTGATCAGAGGGAGACAGTGAGGGGAGTGAGAGAAGGAAGGGAGGATGGGTTGGGAGAGATGGGAGGAGGAGGGGAAGAAAGTCATAGTTGCATAAAACAGGATAGATGACAGTGAACGAGAGAAACAGAGCAAGATTAAGAGAAAAATCCAAAGAACCCTGAGGATTAAGGAAGTTGAACAACAAAAAATTGAATAGATTTCATATTAAAATTAAGCGTTAAAAACGGTTTCCATTCCAGTTCCTGTTATTGTTGTAACGTTTGAGTTGGTCAATCATCTCTCTTTCTGCGAGGACACTGAGCTGATTTTTTCCCATGTTGCTCGGCAGTTGGCCTACATCTTTCTGCATGGCTGAACTGACAAGTTGAACTCCTTTCTAGGAATACTGATGTTGATGATACAGCCTGCTGTACGTCTGTGTACAATGTTAGATTATGTATACAGAGCAGTTACCTGTTTACCTGTATAAAGGGCTGTGTGCTAGTATTTGTGCAGGTCAATTTGGTGTATGGGCTGGCATGTAGTAATTATTTATTTATTTTATTTAGAGAAATGAATACAGCTCTGATAAAATAATACAAAAATACATCAGACTGTTGAATTCCTATTCAGTTATATCTTTTGCACATCACCTCTTTTACTGCATTGATGTTTATTTATGGTGACAAGTGCCTTCTTGCAGTAGGGAGGGCACCAACTTTTGGATGTGTTAAAATAAGAAAAACAAACAGTGGAAATTAAATCTGTGAAAAATATATATACATCCATGCCTTCAAGGAAACTGTTAAACTTCCAGAATAAAATTCCAGAAACAAAAACAGAAAAGAATATAATCATAGACTATATAAGAAATTGTGGTAGATTATAGTACTGAGTTAACATGAATTACAGAAATCAGAACATTTGCAAAATCGTACATTTGAGAAGCTGGAAATATGGATTTATTCAAATATGTTCAGTCATAGTAGTTGTAGATACACATACCAACACATAAATGCATGTACATGGGCTCATTTCAATTCAAATGCAAGATTATTATCATTAGCATTCTTAGAGAGGTATCCCCCTGCCAGGCTTTTGACACAAATCAGATTATGACAGTGATGGTCTTTCTTCCTTTAAAATGTGAATCTGAGAGCCTGAGGGATGTGTAATACACACAACCTCTGCACTATGCTGCGCTGGGAAGCATTTTCCCTCTGTCTTTAGGTCAGCGTGTATGCAGACATCTCTGTGTGGCCCTGCAGAATGACCTTGCTCTGACTCGTCCTCTTGCCTGTCCCTTGATCCAAATTAACTTTGCTGTTTTGGACCCTACTTTTTGAGAGGACGCACCATTGCTCAACTCTAAGCCGATATGACATCTCTGTCTCTCTTGGTCAGTAATTGTTATTTGAGATAAGAGTTTTTGCCCCAGAAGGCAGATTTAGTATTTTTGGAGCAGTCTTATGCATCGCTGGCTCATCGCATCTTGCGGCCTTCTGCAGGTAGATGTGCAGTGATGTCATGGATGACATTTCAGCAGAAGGAGTACGCTGCAAGCCCTCAATAAGGTGCCTCACCTCTCGACCTAGACCTCGCTACAGTATCGAAATAAACCACATTCTTATTGCTGTAGTTTATTTTCTGCACCTGAGGGCTTGTGCTTTCACCCTTGGCCTACACAGTAAAACTTCAAATAAATCTCTTAAGGTTAACCAAATACTTTCATATTTACCTCATAAATGCCTCATTGAAATACCAATTCAAAGGATTTTTTTTTTTTTACATCTGAGGCAATGAAATGGCTGTGCCCACACCGCAAGAGGCAAAACATGGAAAGAATGTTATATTTTCTATTATATTGAAATAAATCAGTATCTCATCTACAACTTGGTGAAATAAAAAATATAAAATATCTTGTCTTGTTGGTAAAGATAATATGCATTTCATTTTACGTAGCTTATTATTTCCTGGAATTATTTAAAAAGACATCATTTTATGGTTAGAAGTATGTCATAGATTAATAAGGCTGACATATGATGATCATGATAATCTGAACATTTTCAAGTAGAGTGTTGCAGAATTACATCATTAGGTTCCCATCAGTCCTTTCCTGTAAGCACATAAGCAGCATGAGAGATCTGTATGTCATATAAGGTCATCTGTATATAGTTTTTTATCAGTGTTGTACAACTCTGCAGATCTGATCTGCAGTGCAGCAGTAATCTAAGTGCACTGTGCTGGGCCCCGTGACCCTGAAAGCCCTGGGGTCAAACTGATTGGAGAGAAGCGCCACGTGTCGGTCTGGGTCTTCAGTGGCATTACATCACATTGATTGGCTCATATCCGCTGGGAATCTCCAGTTAGGGTTCACTTATTGAAATTACGAGCAGCAAGCGGCAGATTTCAATCCACAATTGCACACTGACACACAGAAATATACATTTCCTGTGTGTGTCCCAGTCTCAGCTGGCCACAGATGTGAATGAATGATTAATATTTCTCATGTTGAGCTACAGTGGATTGACTGAGTTTACAACCAGCTTAGCTTGTAGTCTTCTGCTTGATTGGCAGCTGTAGATTCTCCTATTGATAGAACAGGGAGGGTGGTGAAGAGGAGGGGCTGAGGGGCCACCAGTGGCATTTTCACTTCTCATGACATGTCACCCTGCATCATGTTTGCTGTATGTGCATCTCAGTCACTCGTTTCATATGCCACTCAGATAGGCTTTGAGTCACAATAAGAGTGCGTCAAGTCAGTCGTTACTGAGCTGCCTCATTGTGACAGTTTTTACCACTATAAGCTTCACATCTTTTAATCTTTTTAATTGTTAAATATCAAGTTTAATTTTGGCATTTTATTGCAATATTATTATTATTTTTGCATTCATGGAATCAGCATTTTACTGTTGTCTAGTTAGGGCTGATTTTAAATACGTTATATACTTGTATGTGGTTTAAATTATGAACATGTGTAATAATTTTATATTGATCATATTTTTTCCTTGACTTGAAAAGTCACTCGTAAATTAAAACGGACAGCTTAATGTAGTGGAGTAAAAATAAAAAATGTTACCCCTAAAATGTATTGAAGTAGAAATATAAGTTATAAAGTAAATGTACTGAGATACATTCCACCTTATTACTCCTCCCTTCTCCATGCAGCTTGAAGTAGAACTACTCGTTTCTACAGTATCCTTTGTACTGTGACAGTCCTTTGTACTGTGACAGTATCACAATATATTGCAAAGTATTGAGTCGTAACCCCTGCATCATGATGCGTATGCTATCGACCAGCCATTTGACGAGCAGTATCAGAAAATATAATCATGCAGCCAGACTGTCAAAACACTACAGCACACTTTTGCCGTCACTTTGTAAGAAGTTGAAACTTGTGACATCTTTGTTTTTTGAACATTTCCCTGTCCTGTGCTTTCATTGAAGATAATGGACAGTGTATGATACAGCCATTAGCCTGTCACAATGGAGCTATCTCATACTGGAACCATGTTCCCTCCTGTTATGATCATTTTCATGCTATCTCGGGCTCCGGCTTTGTTTCCTGTCTCAGAGGGAACGGCTCGCTTGAGTCTTTAATGCTCAGTGAAAAGCCTTGCTTCCAACCAGAATACAGCGAAGCATCACACTCGCTATGCCAAGCCTCATCCCCCCGTGGAAGAGAAATAATTTATAAAATGAAAAGTACATTTGTTGTGTAAATGACCACATGCTGTAGGATATTTAATCCTGCCTGCAGTCGATCCCAGTCATGTGACTTGACCTAGTTTTGTCAGCCTCCCTCTCTGCCTGTCTCTCCTCTTTTTCTCTCTTTCATTCTCTTTCTCGCTCTCCCTTTCTCCCACAGTCTCCAAGCAATGCTTTGCTCTTCCCTTCTCCCTCCATCCCTCTTTCATTCACTGTTGTTTCTCCCCCTTTCGTTCCCTCTATATTCTTCTCCCTTTTGTTCGCCCCCATGCTGGGTGCTGTCTATATTTCTGTTCCCTTTTAATGACTGATCCAAGGATCTATCTTTTTCTTCCTGCTGTGTTAAGTTCTGTAATCATATGACCAATAACTCCTTGATAATTTACTGAATAGAAACCAATTTCTAAAATAAAGTTATCTGTGTAATGAGGGAAGTGGCACCCACTTACAGAAAGACAGAATGTTTTATTACTGAAGTCATGAGTCATCTTAGCATCCTCCCTCCACGTTGTTACCCACAAGACAGTTATGCAGAATAATTTCTGCATAACTGAAATGTCAGCTGATGAATGTCAAGAAGGTCAGATTGTACTTTTTCAACAAGCTTTTCTTCCTCTTTTTAATAGCAATGTGAGGGATCTCATGGAGATTTTATTTTCTTCTCTGCTTTGTCCAAGCATCCTTTCAGTGGCCTTGATTTGGGAGCCAGCACATTCTTTTCAGTCTGTTAATGTATTTTTTTCCTGCTGTGAAGAACACTGTACAAAGCCCACACTGAATTATATGAATCTTATAATACTGCAGTGCAGTATTATCAGATTATTTCAATTATTAGATTATATTTTATGGTAATGATTCTATTAGCATGATGTGATGATTCAGTGCCAATTTTCATTTGGTTGTGTTTTTTTCTTGAATCTTGTTGTAACTTGCAGAAGTACAAACATGTTACTCATGAAGATTCAAATAAAAAAGCTCAGATGAAGTGTTGCACATTTCACCGTGACCTGTGGGCCAAATCGTTGAATCATGTGCTGTGCAATAGAGGGGAAATCTATGAAAAATAGCTTTGGTTTGTAGACATTTAAAAAAAGGTTTTTATCTGTTTTTACAGAAACTCTTCATTTATCTGCCCTTCGTTTTCTTGAATAATCATCATCTAAAATCTTATCTTGTGTAATTTCTAAGAAGGACACGTTGGTTCAGTTTATTGTCATGTATGATAAAGAAAAGTAACAAATGACTACATTTGGTAGCTTGAAACCAGAAGATGTTTTGCTTCTTTTGTTTAAACGGTGTTCAAACTGTTATATAGTGCATGCGATTAGAGCCTCACCCAAGATAGCTGTCATCATCAGCCTCAAAAAAGAAAAAAAAGAAAAGCTGTCACTTTTTCAGACATTTAGACATCTGACATAGACATCAAATACCTTTTAATACTTTATTATTTTCCTGGCAATTTGAAGGAATGTTCTTTTCTTGAATCCGAGGAGAGGAGCCATTTCTCAGTCCAGCCAGTCTGCAGTTTAAATATTCTTTCTTCCTCACCTTTGTGTTTGGGACTCATGATGCCACTTGCTACAGCCACTTTCACTTACATACACCCTGCAGAAAAAATCAGAAGAGCCAGACGAATTATCTGCTGCTGCAATGATGTAAAATACATTTATGCTTTGCAGATTATAGCCTTTGGATTTGAGAAGAGGGTAGGTGGTAAAATAGATAGGTATATAGCTAAATGGATGTCCCTGTAAGAGCAGCTGCAGCCTGCTTGGCATGGTCTCAAGTGTAACAATTTGGTCGCCTCTTGGAATGCATGGCATGTATCCATTCCTGAAGAGCGCAAGAGATCACTCAGCCTTTGGAATAATACTGTAACCCATAACAAGCTTCAGCCTCAGCTGTCTCACTCTCCCAGCCAGCACTGCACTGTTCACTCCACATGTGGGGGATTTAACACACTTTATATTTGCATTCATACAAGCCATTTTGTGTGTCTTTATAACAGTTGATTTATCGGCTGTTACAGGCTATTGTCTCTGCAAATACAAATGAATGATTGAACCTGGACGTTGGAGCATTCAATGTCAAGGTTTTGTGAAAAAGAATCCCAAACAGTAGCACTATATTCAATGTATTGTATCCACAGCTCAAGGCTGAAAAGCTGCGTGGAGGTGGAAGTATTTTTCCCTCTTGAATGGCATTCTGCAGAGTGTATAAATGATTATACAAGACTGATTATTATCACTCCTATAGAGTTTTTGAAAGGTAGACGTGAAAGAATAAATACAGATCTATTATCATGAGACTTCTTGCTGGATTGGCTCATGTAAGAGTAATTATTTTACTGCTGACTTTAAGAGCTTAGTAAGTGTTGGCTCCTTCTTGTTGTATTTCATAATTTTTACATAACATGCATAAAGAGCCAAAGAGCGAGTTGAGATTTGCAGCCAGGGCTTTCTGGTACTTTCCCAAGTCTGGGCTGAAGACCTTAGCATTAATTAGTCCTTTGATTTGAGGTAGTTAGAAAAGCAATGTAATATTGTAGGTATGTTTTTTTTTAACACAACATGATTATGGATATAGGTTTACGTAACAGTTTAATTTGGATTGTGTTAGTACTCACATATTTGATATTTTAGAAGCCTTGTTTCAGGCGTGTTGTTTACACACTAAAATAAAGACAGTGGAGGACTACATACACAATTCATGAAGGGGGGATGTGTTAAATTCCCTTCACAAATACTTTTTTGGGGCTTAGATGCAAGGCATACCCCTAGCATAGCCACCACGGCGGCAACACTGGTTGCTTGACCATATAGATGTTAGGGTTAATCTCACTGAGAACACTAGGTAATAGTTAAATAGATTCATAAGAACTCAAGTTAAAAGTCTTTTTACGGGCTTCATTTTTCAGACCCTGAGGCTAGCTGCACTTGTTTAATACAGTCCAGTGCCAGGTCAAAATCTGTTTATTTTTAAGAGTCAAAAGTTAGTATGAAAGTAGTAGGATCTTCCCCAATGTACAGCAGTCTTAAGCCATGCCATTAATATGAGACTTGAAATGTTGATACTTGAAGGTTTGCTCAGTGAGAGAGCCCTGTTGTCTCCATTCATTATCTTGGCCCAAACTCTTCATTCCAAAACTTGACTTTGCTCCGTAAGCACCGTTTTCCTGTCCAAGTCCTTCACAGTCCAGGTTGGCTCAAAGTCACATAGTGATACTGAGCTGGAGGTGTGCACTTTACAACCAATTTACTGTAGATTTGAAATCCTGGACAGGATTACTTCAATATTTTTTTCCCTTCTGGAGTGTACTCCCTAATGGAGTACAGTCAACAGGCTGGAATCAACATTACTGGTTTTAAAATCCCCATTCATATTTAATGCCTCCAATTTAAAGAGGCATTTTAGCCAAAGAGTGCACTTAATCCCTGTTTTTAAAACTGTCCTATGAGTGGTCTGTCTTGTGTAATTCTTATTTGACTGTATTATGCATTTTAGTCTTTTTATTGTCGTTCTGGTTTTTAGTGCACACCCATGCACAGCAGCTGGGGCTCCAGATGTTTTTAATTCAGGTTTTGAATAATGTACCACTCCATATTAATGTTTCACGCAACTCAAACACACTGTTTCCCATGATATGTATAGTGGCTGTCTTTTAATCAAGCTTTTTAAATGCAGATATATTTTTATTTTAAACATATCAAAATCATTTTTTATTGTCAATGGTGAACATTTGCTTTTTCCAGATGTGTCACTGTAGTTTAGTTGGTTTGATTTTCAGCATAGTACCATGTTGACCACCAGACAGTGGAAGCAGAAGGCCTTACCACCACAAAGGCAGAGTGAGCAAGCCTTGACTTTTTGCATGCGTCGACCTTGATTGGTGAATCTGGGTTAGAGTTAAAGGACAAATAGTTTGTAACAGAAGAACAGAAGACGTGGGTGGCAGCACAAGTCCTTCCTCCTGTTTTGTCCTTGGTTGTTTGTACATATTTACATCCTCAGTACGTGGATTCAAGATGTACAAGGCAGCAGGGGGAGGTTAATGGGAGACTCTGTGCTCCTGTAGAGATGGGAGCGTGGGCGTGTGGAGTTAATTTAGCAGGCTAACAGGAAGCGTGCTGTGGGACCTTCCTCCAGGACTGCAGGCAGGCAGTGAGTGGGGCACAGGTCGCTACACAGTACCACACCTCACTTTCTGCCTCCGAGCACCTCTGCATTGCTCTTGACGTGTTAGATTTTCCCCCCACAGAATATTAATCTCCATACTGTGAAGCCAAGCTTTATTTTACCATTAGTTGCTGGAGGTAATTCTCTTTGATCACTCCAAAATGTCAGCTGCGATCAAGGAAAATCGAGGCCATGAACTAAGGCCAGAACTGTATCCGATTGTAACCATTAATCAAGGCTAAAAATAGTAGTTTTGACACTAGATTGAAGCAGTGCAATCTAGGGTGAATCCTACAATACTGGCCGAATTTCCCCCCTCAATCCATTAGAGGAAGCACATAAAACAAAGTTTTATCTCTGCCTTTCTGAGGGTGATATTTCACAGCTGAGAAAAGGCCAGTGTGCACTGTGCCAAGGGCTGTTGGCGTGGGCAGATAGTCCGTCATGTGAACGGCTACTGTAAAGATCTGCAGATGGATAGTCAATTTTTAAATGCTTCCTTGTGTCTGTTCCCGGGTGAAAGGAGCCTCTTTTTTACCCTTGCAGCTCTTTCTGAGTCCAATCACACAAATTTGATTAGAGTCGTTTGCCCAAGGAGCTGCTCTGGCTGATGGGCTGCAGTGAGGCCCTTGTTCCCCTTATTTGCCCTGGAGAAGGGTTCTGACGTGGACAAGCAGTCTTTGAACTGGCCCCTTCTTTTCTTCCCCTCTAACCTCATTTACCACACACTTTTAGTCCCCCCCCCCACTGTCTGTGGCTGCTCACCAGTGGCCTGCCTTTGGCTTCATCACGTCAGAGCAAGTGAGACAAATGGCCGTTATAAATTATCAAGGACCGCTGCTTTGGTGTCATCTAAGCTTAACCCCGGCACTGTGTTATGTTTGATACAATCCTTTGAGGGAAGTCAGAACATCTCTGTGGGAAAAGTGAACCTGAGCCACAGCCAGAATACACCCATCTGTCAGTCAGTATTGAATACTCCTCAAATCTTTTTTAATAACTCTTCTTCACTGCCGTTATATTTGCAGGTGTAGTGTCTGTCTGGAAGGAGTTTCGTCTTGCATAACCGTCAGTGTAAGAAAGAAATCAAACCAAGATTAAAAAAAAAATCTACACCGACCAATCCAGTGACTTGCGGAGGTGGTGGGGTTTCACACCAGAAATTGCAACTGAATTGGAAGGAAGCCTGTGGGCGGAGCTTTGTCAGCGGCGGATTTTGCCACAACCACAACCACACTTACTTGTCTCCAGACGTGTGTTCTCTTTACAAAGTGACAGAATTATGTCTAGCTCTGCGAGAGTAGTCATAACCCCGGTGTCACAAGGGCAATGGAGCAGCGGGCAGCATTGTTTCATAATTAGGTTTTATTTTCTACTGTGAGGCACATGAATCAAGATTTTTAAACTTTGCAAAGATGTATTATACAGCGTCATAAAAGTTATAAAAAAAAGTTAAAGGTGATGGTGTGTGGAAAGTGAGCAGTTTTTATCTATTTGTTTCATGCTTTGATGTTCTCACTTGCTGCTTTGTATTTAACATTTACGTCTCTCCAAGTGGTATGCATTTAAAATTAGTAACAAAAACCTGTGATTTAAATTATTAGAATTTACCATTTTATTTCAATTAGTACTTAATTTTTTTCCTAGGTTTAATGTAGTTTTAATAATACCAGACTTTCAGCCAATTTTATCATTAGAACCTCATGATGATTATCTATTAAAAACACTATTGTGTTCCCAAGAGTCAACCCTACCATGTCATCACAATATTTAGTTATGTTAGGTATTTTGACAAAAATATCATAATAATTGATTTTTTTTTATAGTGCCTAGCCCTAATATAAATCATATTCCTATGACTGGAATCACATTGTTATTTTAAGTTTGTTAAAATATCTAAAAAAGGTATAGAAAATACTTCTGAGAATTGCCTGTGTTTTCTGGATCGACATGTGCTGCTCAGTAATAACAGTCCTAGCTTTACGGTTTCACAAAGGTCATCTTTGTCAGCTCTACCTTTTCTACAGATGCCTTGCAGCTTCAAATGCCACACCAGGGCAACTGCCACTTTCATTATCCTGAGACTGTGTGGAAGTGCAGACTCAATTTCAGACAAAGTAGGAAGGAATGTTTTTTTCCTGAAAAGCCATTTACAAAATGGTGCTCTTGTTCATTTCAAAAGCGCCTCAGTTTAGGTCTCGCAAAACACAGTGGCTTAATAAGTCATTCAATAAAACTGTCCAGTTAACTTTTTATTGCCAGCCAAGACCTCAAACAGCGGTTGGTTTGTGACTCACAGCTCAAGAAACAAATGCAAGTTGCAGATTTTAGTCACATTTGTCTTCCAGTTAAGCGAGGACTACTCATAGCATTACCCTCGTCATTTTGTGAAAGGAAGTTTTGCCGCAAGTGATCTGGTTTTGTTGTGGCTGAACCTGAGAATTATGTCTTCCAGCCAAGGTCTTCATGGGTATCTGTTTCTGCAGATTTTGTCTAATCTTCCGTTACTGCTAAAAGGAGCCCTCAGGTGGCTGATGTTGCCCTAATTCATCCAAGGCCAGGCAAATTATGGCTTTAAAGAAGCTGTAGCCAAAGTGAAAAGCAGGCTAGCATTGATTTTCTCTAGGCAGGAGCTACTTGTACCTTGATACAAGGGAATACTGTTTTATACCAAATAAAATATGCCACAGCGGAGGCCTGTAAGTCCTCTTCATGGGTCACCTTATGTCTTCAGACTCGGTTCAGCTGCTCCCATTGACCCGTTCTGTGTCCGGTTTGTCCACTCAGGGACCCTCAAAGTCTCAGTAAAGGGATCTTACCTCGGTACCCAAAGGTATTGTTTCTGAACCAAAATAACAAGGCGTGCAATAAATTCAGATAGACAGAGAAACATGTAAACAACAACAAAAGATTTGCATGTGTGTTAACTGAGTCTATTTTTCGAGCAAGTATAACCGTATGATCAGCATCTAGGTATCGCCTCCAGTAATCTTTATGAGGTTTGCTTTGTTGTCATGATAGATCTGCTCAGGCTTTGTTCTGCTTGAGATAAATACGAGCTTAGAGGCATGTTTAAATTTGTCTTTTTTTCCCTTCAAAATGGATATCATCTAGGGGGAGGGAAGACAGTTTGCTGATGGAGCAGATATGCTCAGAAGCAGGTTGGATGCTTTCCATGCAGATGATCGCGATCAGAGAGGGATGCTGCGGCTCAGATGAGGAGTGTTTGATTATCAGCTGATGGGTCCTGAAGTGTGTTTTAGCTCAACACAGAGGGCTCAGTGAAGTGAAGAAACAGGGAGAGTTCTTTCAGCACATAGGTTCTGTCAAAATGGTAATTGTTGGTGTAATGAGACGGTGCTGCATGGGATTAGCTCTCTTCAGAGAAAAGCAAACATCAGAGGACCATTAAGTGTCCTACTTAATGCCTTTCATTAATTGTAAAAATGGCATAAGCGCAAACACAAAATGTGTTAGGCACACTTGCAAAAAGCATTGTCAGTAGTTTTTTGAGATGAGATATGAGAATACATACTTTTAATCATTATCTAATCTCATAGTGATTTTTGCAATTAATCATTAATGATCTGTTACATGTTAAAAAATTGAAAAATGCATCACAAGTTCTCAGAGGTCATAGTGGGTCTTCAGATTGCGTGTTGTGTCTGACCAATAGTCAAAGAACCCACAATATTCAATTAATTATCAAATTCAGTTGAAATTGTAAATCAAAAATGTATCAAATTATGCCTGGGCATAATGTGAATTACATGTTAGTATTTAGTACTTCAGTGCAAAATGAACATAGGATTTAAGTAAACCTATAGAAAAGATGACACAAATCGTGTGTCACAATTTGAAATTAACTTTCAATTTAAGTTATGAGGAAAATGAGGATTGGCGATTCTTTCTAAATCTGACCACATGGCCTTACTGTGGTACATTCCCAAAAAAAAATATATCAAACTTGATACCATGCACCATTTTTTATAGAACAATCAGCAAACAAATGCAAGTTGCAGATCAGCAAATTTATTTTTGCTTGATACATAATTTCAATGCTTAATCAGTCATCATTACTCATTCATTGTCAAGTCTTGTGTCTTACACAACACAAAATCTAATGAAATGGATGTCTCAAGGACATGTGGGCAAGCACTTGATGGACACACTCGTGTTTTCAAGGCCGTTGCAGAGGACAGATGAGAGCAGGGGAGGGAGTGTCTTAAACCGGTTTTCTTTTCCTCATGTGAAGCTCTGAGGCATGTAGTAGTATACCCCTGAAGGTGAATGGCATTCACAATGGTGACCGTAGCGAATGATGACTCTTCTGCCGGTCTGTTCTTCTGCACGCTATACCAGGACCTTAGCCCCCAGAGTCCCATGTGGGAAAGGCTTTTTTTTCTTTTATTGCACCTGGGAGATGCATTAAGAGCCCAATGAACTTTGACCTTGGGCTTGATCACCCTGGCAACGCAGGACACGAACAATCAGTACACTTAAAGAGAGCTCAGCTGCGATCCCTTAAACTCTCATAAATTCTTGAATGTATTTCATTCAAAAGACTCGAGTTTGTGGGATCTTGTAAAGTCTGCATGCACTTTCACTGGTGCATCTGTGATAAATGGGAATTGTCCGTGAATGAAAATACTTATCAGTGAGGGTTGTTATAGAAGCATATTTACACACCTTTGTTTCATTAGAACCTTGTCATTAAGCCTTTCTTTTATTAGCCCTTATATCAATAAAAACCCTTCTTTCATTAGCGGAACATCTCAAAGGCTTGCCTTCATTAGCACAAGGTTATAAATGCTGGATGCGATTTCATTAGCAGCCTATCTTTAATGAGGAAACCCCCAGCGTGTTTACATTGCTCTGATCCCCCATGATCGCCGGTAAGGATAATGCTGATTGGCTCCGAGTTGGGGGGAGCATTTGAGCTTGTCCCCCGAAGATTGGATCATACAGTTATTAAAGCCAATGAGATTCTCGCTGCTTAGAAGTAAAGAGTCAGATCAAACATTTCTATAATCAAGGTCCTGCTAAAGTATACGGGCTGAGATGTATTGATGCAGCATGATAGGGAAGATTTAATGACAAGACATGTACCAACGTTACCACTCATGACAGCAGATCCCTGAACCTGCACATACACGCCTGAGCTGCTGCTGCACTTTCATCATTTACTTGAAGGCTTGAAAAGTAAAGCCCTTCATTTAAAGTGATTTATGATGCCAGCAGAAAAAGACACGTACATGCCTCCAAAATCCATAGTTTCTCAAATATTTGTACAACTGTCAAGTACTGACTGTTTGATGATTCATATTTTGTCATTCGATTTGAGTTTTTCTCTTATGCAATTTATAGATTTGAGTATTTACATAAAGAAATAGCAGAGGATAAAGTTTCTGGGTGTTTGAACACCATACTTAAACTTCTATCTACTAACTACTACTCTAACATTGCTGTGTCCCGTGGGAACATTGGGCTAGTGGATGGCTTGCAGTGTTTGGCTCTTTTTGGGGGGAGCTGCTGTCTACTTAGTTTACTCCTGATTTTGGAAAAGTCCAGTTTGACTGGGAGCCTGGGCTCATATGTTAATGCCTTAATGTTCAGTGACATTGCTCAAAGCTTTATACCATGTGTCATTGTTTGCCCTTCAACCCCTCTGTACAGCCAGGAATGTGCGGTGTTCCTGGAGAAATGATTTGTTTGGTAAAGATGGGGAAAATGTGGCTGATTGTAATAGATGGAGCAGGACTTTTTAAAATCAAAATTTAATAAGATTCTTCCCAGAAGAAACCAGAGTCGATGCACCTCATCCTTGAGTACTGGAGAAAAAAAAACTCCTTCTGCATGTAGATACTCAAGTAGGAGGAGTATTTTTTTAGTGGATTGCGGATTTGTGGATTGTACTTTGATAATACTATGCAAAGACACTCAGAGGGCTACTATGAAAAACAACTATTAAGTATTTAACATTGTTATTTATTATTATCGATGGAATATCTCACCTTGTCAAACTTTTCAACTGAAGAATTTAATAAATATAAATAACATAAATAGCAAAATAAAGATCAGAAACAGTGAATTGCTAACCATTTAAATAAAGAATTAATAAAGATTAAATAAATAGCTTCAACCTGTCTAAATCACCCCAAACAGATGATAAACAGATAGAAGGGTTAATCGCAATCAATGTCCTTTTGTGAGCTCATTTTCCCTCAGAGCTTGGCATGACAGTCAATTATGAGGATTTTTTTTCTCTTTATTTTGTACTTTTTCTAATATAAATTAAAATGTGTGCTCTAAATTCTGGCACTGGATAATACTATTTGTATGCATGACACAGTATGAAACAGCTTCACCATCACCATCTTAATCACAGCCATTAAGTCTTTGTATTATGGGTGATGACAGACAGATATATGCAAATTTTGGCAAATCATACCAGAATGATCTCAATAGATAAATTGCACCCCAGCTAAGAGGAAAAACATGTTTGATTGTGTTTTGGAGGCAACTAATCCCTTAAGATTGACAACGAATTTACAACTTTTTCAGAACTTAATCACACACATGTCTTAACTCTAATCCAGTCATCTCTTAAACTGTAGTAATGTAGAATCAAACATAGAGACATTAATTGTCATTAAATACTACTCATGCCCTTCCAACACGCCTTTACAATTAATGAAAGCCATTAAAGTGTGTTTTAGAGTCACTGCTGTTGTTTTCAGTTGATATTTTCCAACATCTGATAACATTACTGTGTTCAGAAAACAATGAGACAAAGCATATGAAGAGAAACATGTTTACTTCGAGTTTAATAAGACAGTGCTCGTCTGTTTTATTTAATTTGTGATGTTCAGAGTGATCTCAGGCTGTCTGTGTTTGCTCTGGCTGGTCCAGACTTGCTTTGCCTTGTCAGTCCCTGCTTCATCCGTAATGCTAATCAAAGCTTTGAAGAATGCATCGGACATGAACCCCACCCCCCACCCACCTCTCATCACACATCCACATAACTGCACACGCACACGGCATTCACTCACACTCACACACCCTTATAAGAAGAAAGTATCGGCGTCCCAGACAGCTTATCATGGGGAACTAATTCAATATCCCTCTGCCTGTTTTAAATGTCATTCTCTGAGCTCATCCGGAGTGACATGTTTTTCATGGTGGAAATAAAGGCGCTTTATTGGGCTCAGAACACAGTGACGGGGGGGTCCTCCGCCTGCTGCTCTTGATGTCTGCTGGAAATCTAAAGGTCCTCATGAGGAATGAATAAAGTTTGGATTTGCAGAGATGTGCCGATGCCAATGAGATCCGCATGAGCTACCCAGTCGATAAAAACAGATCAAATCCTCCTCTGACTGACTGACACTGTTGCTTCTAGCCTAAAGTAAAAACGTCTGTGTCAATCATGATATGAAATGCCACCCATATGCCTCTTTAAGTCTAGGGTATCAATGGGAATATTCAGGAATTTCAGGGTCAAAGTTTGGCACATATTTGCAATTTATTGTTGGGTTTGTGGTGCATTGGGTTTCAACATTTTGGTGCTGTAATTCAAGAATCATTTCAGCCCAAGATTTCTACTGTAGGTTTATTTGTTGCTCTTTCTCTGTGCTGGATAATGTCAGTGACGGGTGAATGCTGATCTGGAGGGGGTAGAGCCCTACTCAGTTGCTTCATTGTACCGGATAATGACTTCCCTATTGAAAATGACCCCCGTGACCCCAGAGACAGACAGTAAGACGGCCTCGTCCAGCCCCTCGAGGCACCTCGGCCCTAATCTGGCATTTTGCCTACGCAGATCTGCTAACCTCAGTCGCCTGCCCAGGCTGCTTTTTGCCTTCCTCCAGGCCAGCCTTACCCAGTGTTCCTCAGGCTCTGTCCGCTCTCTGGAGCCCTCGCCTCCGGTATAGCCAGAGAGCTGACATGAGCAGTGAGCTGGTAAGGAGGTTAGAGTGAGCCAGCCAGCCAGCCACAGAACTGTAAATGTGAGAGGTTGGCTGGGGCTAAGGGGGCATGATGCTGGTGGGAATATATTTTTTAACTTCACCCCATGTGCATCAAACAAAAAGCCCCTAAAGGCAAAATCCAATTTTTGGCATTTGTTTTTTTTCAGCTGGAGTTGGCCTTTGTTATACCAGTGTTGTATACCCACAAGAGTCCTGTTTCTTATCAACCAGAAGACATTCTTTTCTTTCTAGTCTATTCCTTCTTCATCTCATTGTCTGTCTCTTATTTTTTCTTCATGTCTTTCATTACAGGGTTCCTGAAGCCCCAGTGCTCGTTGGCTCCTCCCATGCAGCGAGGTCGTCCGGGCGAGGCTTGTTCCTGTTTCAGTGGCATGTGTCCCCTCCACCAGCGTCGCCTATCCTCAGGTAACACTGCCTGTGTTAACAACCCTGCTGCTACCTGCGTGCTTGCTGGTTCTTATGTAAAATGTAGACTGTAACACTTGTCCTCAGTGAACTACCAGGTTGGAAATGTGCTTCGTGGTTTTGTTAGATAAGTCGGGTTAGCTACAGCATCTTTTTTTTTTTTTTGAATGAGGAGCTTGTGTTTTTTAAATGTACCTCATGACCTTATGCACTTCTTGAGACTGTTTTATCATCCAAAATAGCATCGCATTTGACTTAATTGAATCTGTTTCATGACATCAAAGGCAGTCCAAAATAGAGCACGACGATATGATTTTTGAGACAATACTGCTATTAGAGGAGAAAAATTCACAGATTACAAATATGACGGCCATTGCATGAATTTATGAGGTGGAATGAGGAAAAAAAAAATTTTCTTTTCTGTGTGGATTTTGCACTGATATGACTATGCAAAGGCACTCAAAAGGCTGTTGATTTAAAACAATATTTAACATTATACATTCAATGTATTACATTGTCAGCCAATGCTAAATAAAAAAAATATGTAAGTATAATATAAATAAGTAGTACCAGTCAATTGCTGACCATTGAGATTAATAACAAATAAAAAAAATAAAAATAGCTAACACCATTTTGAAATGCCCCAAAGCATATTTTTCCTCATTGTATGCTCTGTGAAAAAAACAATGTAATCTGTTGCACATCAGACATCACCAATAGATACCAATAACACTATAATGTTGTGATATAGTTTAAGTAAATTAAGTGCAATTGAGATTATGCTAAAATTAACAATATTATCTGGAAAAAATAGGTAACCATAGTTTTTTCAAGATAGTCTTTTAGTCCAAACTGGTTTTTTCATACAGTGGAAGGTATTGCACGCTCACAAACACACGTACACACACCACTGCTTCGAGTCATAGGTGTGGTCAGCCTGTTGGTGGAGCCTATTCCCAAGGTAGCATTCAGTCCGGTTCTTCATACTTATTAGTGTCTTTGCATGCGGAGCCCCAGTGATGGACAAGTTAACAGTTTTGCTTCAAGATCGGCCCCTTCCTCCAAAACACCGCCCTGTCCTCACAGGCCAGCAGGTTCTGACATCAGTGGATATTCTGAACTGAACTGTCTGGCATCTGTCTGATGAATAGGGGACGGAGCTGTGCAGAACATGGGGTTAATGCTGATCCATTTATCACTTCATCCCTAAGGCTCGCTGCCTCTGCAGTGTCAGTGCTGTGACCAGCTGAGCTGCCTGTCATGTGAGGAGAGCATGACTCGTATGGCGAGACAAAGTCACATAAACATAAACAGCTCCACGAGCGCAGCTGTTTGACTGATTTAAAGTTAGATACCTTTTCATTTCTGTCCTTGCATGGTAACCTCTTGAAGAAATAGATGTTCATGCGTGTTCTAATGCTTTGTCTGAAATTGTGTTTGAGCAAAGCTTCACAGTATTATAGGTTTATTGTTGGATAACTCAGAACTCAGTATTTTTCCTCTTTGTCTCTTTGTTCCATTTTGCTTAGCACTACAAATGAATCCATGCTGGTTTGCTTTATTTTCATTCTGCTTTAAGTGCTCTTAGCTGTATCCATAGAATTAGTATGTTGAAGTGGTTCATTGGTTTTAAAAAGGTACAAGTATATAGCATTAACTGTTCTGTTTCATCACTCCTCCAGTGTTTATGTAATTCTGTGGAAGAGAAAGCACTTGAATCATTTAAGGAATTATCAATATAACATGAATATTTTGGTGAACACGTGGGGATACCTGGTGATCCCATGTTTTTTCCTTTCTAGTCCGTAACTAAACCACGTTGAGCTCTCTCAATAATTGAAATAATCTATCTTTCATACCTGCCAATCAGATTAAGATATGATCAAACATAATAACATGGATCAGATCCATTGCTACAAAAAGTTTCTTGTCTTTTCTTGCTTTTTGTAAAGTTTTTCCCTCAAAAATCTGAAACACAACCATCATTAATGGCCTTTAAAGAGGTGATACTTTAAAAAAAGGGACAAAATGTAAATAGATAGTAAAGTGGTGCATTACACACATTGCCTGGATGTTGTGGACTATTCTTTATTAGGAAAGTGAAAGTTCAGAATAGGACACAGACCACAGGAGCATGTGGGATATGTCCCTGCTGCAGGTTCAGACAACGCTATAAAAACAAAAATAAATGTGTGTGTGTCTAACATGTATAAAGCATTTGCTCTGTTTTGTATATGTTTTCCTCTATGTTCAATTTTGTGAACTAATCCTTTAGTATATTTGTTTAGAAGATCTGAGTTTCCTCAAAAAGAATTATGCAAAAGCAAAAATTTTTTAAAGAAGTCCGAGTTGACTTGGACCAAAACGACCAATAAATCAACTAATCAACTAAGATGAGATACCCCGGGTAAATCCAGATACATTGTTTTTCTTTTTTAATCTTTTTGTGTCAGTAGGCAAGATGAGAACCCACTACCCTCTCCTTTACAGGCATACTTTTTCATGGACATGTTTGAGCATGATCGCTAAGGTGCACAGTTTTTCCACCAACCTCACCCCCATCTTTGTGTATTTTACAGAGCTATCTTGATTGATTGCAGCATTTTTTACTGTCACAGCCTGCAGTAAGGGTGGACGTGTTTCCTGAACAATTAGGAGCATCTGGATTAGAAGTGTAGTCTTGCTGAAGTATGTCAGAGGTTTTCCTGCTTTGTGTTGTGGCTATTTTAAGAGCGGCAGCACACTAGGATTCGAGTCACGTTAGATTATTTTGTCTAACTCAGATCCAGGGGCAAGTGAAGTGAAGAGAAGAGAAGAAAGGAGGAGGGGTGAGAGTGTTGAAAAAGAATGATTGTGCTATCTTTTCTTGTTGTAGTTTCACTACAGGAGATGTTAAAGTCAGTGGTGTGTTAAATGCTCCCGGAGCAGCCAAGAGCACAGTCTACTTCTAAAGAAAGTGAACTGTTAAGTCATAGCAGCAGAGGTTGGACAGCCGCTCTGGAGTCTAAAGTTTATAGACCCTGTAATAATCATGGGTCTAATTATGGAACGTGTTACTATAAATCCACCAGTGTCCCCAGATCGTGTGATTGTCCTCCAATCTCGACGTTCCAGCCGCCCGATACGGCCACAATGACAAGCTGCTGTGTGAGGCGCGAGGCGTGTAGCAGTGACCAAGCAGGAGGTTTCTGGGAAGACTTTGCGAGCCTCGCCCCGGGGAGCCGTATTCAGCAGCGATCTGCTGAACTCCAGGCCGACACTGATGTGGCCAGGCTCCGGTTTCAGTGGTTTTACATTGTTTGGGCTTTTTAAAAAAACAAACTTTTACTGGAAGGGGGCTGTGAGAAACGTAGTGCTCGGGACTTCGCTTTTCCGCAGGATCATTTCAAAAAAGCAATCATTTAGTGCTTTTTATGAGAAAACGGAGTCATGATGGGAAAAAAAAAAGTTTTTTTGGAATTGTGGTGTATGAGGTGAGAGAGAGGGAAAGCATAAAAGAGGGACAGCATTGAAAACAGGGCTTTTTGAAAAGGCCCTCACAATGCAGGCCTTGTGCTGTGATTTGGTCTGTCCTCACCGAGCTGAGCAGAGGAATGGAAAAGATTATCCGCAGGAATGTCTGGGGTGCCCTCAAACGGAGCGGGCCGCGTGACTGGCCAATAGGAGCGAGGCCTGCAGAGCGGCGGGCTAATTTTTTCCTGATGAACTCAGCCGCCTGCTCCACAATGCAGTCTGATTGCCAGAGCTGAACCCACATATGGTCTGTGTTTGGAGGGTCCAAATGACAGGACCAATTCTGCCTGGAGAGAAAAGGGGGTGGGGGTGTTGGACGTAGATGATTATTACTGGCTCCCCCTCTTTTTTATTTCATTAGGTTTGGATGTGGCTGAGCGGTGCACCGGAAACACACCAACAAAATCTGCCTGTCCTGCTAGTAGTTTCTCACTACCTGCTGCGGTTAACCTACCAGGTGCACGGTTAGGTTTTGATTCATCACTCTTCATTGATGTTGTTTTTCTCAAATAAATAGCAATTATGCCCAAAGCCAAGCCACATTAGTGTTTTCACGGCAGTCCCACTTCATTACAGTGCCTCAGAATTATCTCACTGCCTCACAAATCCTGCCAATTAATTTGGAACCCATTTACTATTCAGAGTACTTGGAAAGAGGCTCCATAGTCCCTCCATCCACAACCGGGCCAGAGTAAACTACAGGGAAATGCAAGTGACACAGCTCCAGCTCTGTGCAAGGAATGTGTGTGTACACGCTCATTGTTTTTCTGTGTGGCACTTTTTAGCATCAGCGCAGCAGTAAAAAGCCATGTGGTGGGCCTCTGGAGAGAGGCAGCATGTGTTTGCAGACCTTGTGGTCACACAGCAGGGTTTGAGACTACAAGTTGGGGTGGAGAGAAAAAGGAGGCTAAAGAGAGAGGTTGAAGGGGGGGTTAAAGTGGCTCCTGGCTCCTCATATTTCCCATCGCGGGGTCCTGCAGAGGTGAGGAGGGTCACAGAGAGGGAGCTCGTTAGCCTCAGTGTGCTCCGTGCTCCTCGCGCTCTAATTGGCTGGTTGGAGTCGGCGATCTCGCTGGCTGCTTCCTGTTAGGTCAGGAGCCAGAGGGGCCGGAGGACGCCAAGCTGCCGATTATGGACCCTGGCCCCCATTCATTCAAAACACACACTACAGGTTTTTCTTCATACACAAACTCCAACTTCCAGACTCATCTTAAGCAGCTAATCTCTGCGTTTTTTTAATGATTTACTGGAGGCCAGAGGACTGTGGTTTGTCATAACTGGGATAACAACTGCCAAACTGCTCAGTTAATTGCCTTTTTTAACTTGTATTAAACTTATCACATACTGTGAGATGTATTGGCTGTGTTTCCCAAGATATACAAACTCCTCATGCTGCTCTTTGAAGTTGTTTTGAGGTCCCTGAAGAACGTTTTATATGTTTTTTCTAAAAATTAAATGGCAGCAGAAATGCAATCTAATGAAATGCCTTTTCTGGTCCTTTACACATAAACATGAGAACAATGATAGCATGAAACATTCAAAATCCACTCGTATTAGTGTGTCTATTTATTTTATCACTAGTCAGAATAGGGCTCATTGTTGAAAAATCTGTCATGTAATTGAAAACAAATTTGTTGCAGAATATTAATAAAACTTAATAGCTGTTGTCAATTAGTGTCAGATGGTAGATGTTAATAACATTAATAAGGAAATATGGCTTTTGTCAAATTTAAAAGCTGAGGCAAATTCTCACAATTGTAGATATAGCAAACCACTAAATAAAACAAATACAAATTCAGTTGAAAGGGACAAGTACGGAGAAACATATAAAATGCACTCAAAAGGTCACAGCAAAAATTAAGCCAGCATTAATTCATTGTATTTTCCTGGGAAACACACCAAACTGTAAACACAACATCTGATATTAATTGTGAGTTTGGGGAAGGTGGTTAGCAAACATCAAGCTTACCTAAAGCAACTTTTATTTTATGTAATTTTTCTGGCCGTCTAGTAAATGCAAGTAAAAATGTACTTACTTTTAGCTCTGTATTTGGTCCTGACCCACTCCTGAGAGATGTTCCACTACTTTTTGTTTACTGTAACTTTGACTCTCCCTTTTGGTGCTGGGAAGGTGGTGTACAGTGGGCATAGCAGATTTTTCTGCTGAAAACAACCTCCTGGGGAGACTGAAAACATTAGGGGCTAAGAAAGGAAGATGCTGAATGCCCCATAGAACTAAACGGATGTGTAAACTCCATTACTAAGGGAGCTTTACTTTATTGTCCCAATTATGTTCTTATATTTTTTTTATGTACTCTTCTTTTTATCTTTATATCTTATATGGTGATTCACTGAATAACCGTAATACCCGTCCATCCTTTCTGCCAATGGGATTTCCCCTAAGTGAATTGGCCCCTGGTGGCCAGCTGCCACCACAGCAGCAGCAGCAGTTAGGTTGCATCTGCAGAGATGGAGGTCTCCATGCTGGCACAGAGTGACGGCAGCCATCCACGGCGGGTCACCAGAAATCAGAGCGACTAAGCCTTTGATAACTCTCTGAGCCTATAATCCCCCAGCAGCACCATCAGAGTGAAATGCTATCTCATTGTTACAGCTCAAACTCGGCGGAGGGCGAGGTGAGCAGGCAGCTAGGGACATGGGGGACAGACAGGAAGTGGTTGTATCTTTGCCATCATGCACTCGCTGTCAGCTCCACAGTGTAACTGGGGATGGTAGAGTTGAAGGTTGAGAGTTGAACTTTAATTTTTAACAGCTCAAATCCTCCAAAGGTTATCATTATGAGTGTAAATTTGAATCATGGTAGCGCAAAGGAAACAACATTTAGATTTAAATTATCAAGAGTACAGCATAATTTAATGCCTAATGAATTTGTGAGCAGAATACAAATTTGTTCATTGTTCCTTTGGTTCTTAAAATCAGAGAGTGCTCTTTGTTTTATTTCAAGCAGAAAACAGTCTCTTTTTGTTTTAAATCCATTTTCTGTCGCATTCCTTAGTTATATTTAGCTTGTCCATAATGTATTCTCTCAGAGGCAGTTTACGCATTTGAGGTGAAATTTCTCTCTGCCACAGATTCCATCTCTCCTCGGAGTTGATCCTGACCCCATGAGTGAGGTTTACAGTACAGTGTGTGAGACTTTGCAGAAAAAGAAAAAAAAAACCCTGCATTTTTTATTAACATCAATTAAACATGAATAAGCAAGTTCTCATTCTTCAGGCCCCATGTTGCCTAACACAGAACAGTATGTTAATCACAGCAAAGCACGCTGGGTATGCCGCTAAAATATATGGGCAAATTAACGAATGGCATGAATATAAATGAATGTGTACGTCTTAACCCAGATATCTCAGTCCTGATTGTATCTCTGCTATGGGCCAGCTGATAGACAATCATCATCACAAGCTGCAGAGTCGCTCTGGCTTTCCTGTCTGCTTAAGCCTGATCCTGAGTGCCATGTTTATATCCGTGAGGCTGACTAAGTGTTGACGGGCCTCCTCTAACTGCAGATAAACATCAGTGGATTGGGATATGAAAGTACTTCATGTGTGTCACAAAGGATAGTTAGGCTGGCTCATGACACACTGCGCTCAACTGTGCAAACAAACAGTGGAAGGTTTGTTGTTTCTGTGCTGAAAAAATACACTGCAGGTAGACCTGCTGCAATAATTACATTTAGTTATTCTAAGACCATTATATGCCACTTACATAATGATACTATCATAGCATAGTTTTGCAAGTACACCTTTTATTTCTTGTGAATATTAAAACATTGGAATTGGAGTGTGAAAAATATATTGAAACCTCCAATAAAAATAAACGAAATGTAACCAACCACAAAAACAAATAAAATCGACTCTCTGGCTCTTCCAACAAAACTTGAACTTGAATAAACAGCATTTGGCACAGGGGTATAGTCATTCATTCATCAACAGACAATGCACTGCCAATCCAGTTCCACAATGATTAGGACCATATTTCTTCAGTTCATTAAGTCTGGCACTGTAAAGAATCAATGAGACACACAATGGGCAGTATTATACAATACATGGATATGACCTCAGCAATTGCAATTTGCAATAACTCATGGAAATTAAACTGAGAAAAAAGTAAACAAAAAACTGCCATATGTGTTGTGATAGATGATTATGATGAAAAACAAGAGTGCAAAGTAACATGTATTTCAGAGAAATTGCAGAAATTGCGTCTCTTTTGTTTTTCCTTTTTCCACCAAAAGGATTTGTGTTGAACATCTGGATCAGCTAACAGCAGCAGTGCCAGAAATTTGGACAAGCCAGACCAAAGGAAGAAGCCAATTTATGTGATTTATTTATCATGTCTTATTTTGTCTCGGAACCATGTGTTTCCTGGTTGTTATGCTTTGCTTGCAACATCCGACGCTGTTTTGCTAACTGAAAAAACAACAGCTCAAGAATGCAGGAACATTTTTCTTGGCCTTAATAACTTTTAATGTCACTTTTGTTGTTTGGACATTGGGTCACCATGTTTGAGTACATGGCATTTCCCTTTATATTCCTTTATTATGTTATCTCCTTTGAAACCCTAATGTTACAGCAGAGTTTTTACACATCCACCTCAGTCCACCTCTTGTTTGTTCACTGGCCTGTGTGTTAAGTAGGTGGTAAGGGAGCTCAGGTGTCCTTTTAGAGTGGCCTGGGAGCTAGGTGCTGTCAGTGGCGGTTCTGGCTGTTCCTTCTCACTATGGTCAGTTGCCCCTGTCCTCGTCGATGGGAATTTGAAGGGCAATGACAGCTCCAGATCATCACACTGTGTATGTCCCCACTGCCCCTTGAGGAGGAGAAGCATGGAAGAAAGAAAAAGAGAGAGAGAAAGAGACAGTTAGGGATGTTAGGGGAGAGAGAGAGAGAGAGAGAGAGGGGTGAGGAGTTAGCAGTTGAGAGAGGAGGGGGAGCTGTTGGTATTTTGATGCTAAAGTGATTTGACATGCTTGGCATTATAGCTGGCTTGGCAACGAGGGGGAGGGAGAGGTAGCACAACCGAGCGCTTGATCCGAATGTCACCGAAGCCGATCTCATGAAGTGCAAGGTCAGAAATGTAGCACCTGCCACCATAGCTCCGCCCTTGCACTCCCGCAAAGGGCAAACCAGGAATTGGGGGGGTGTAGGGTCGAGGACGAAGATTCACAGAGATGGAGGATGTGTACATGAGCGAGGTGAGGGGGCAGGGGGGAAGAGCCCTGACCTCCCAATGTCACATGTCTCTGCCGCACAGCAACAGGCCCACCCGAGTGTGCTAATGCAGGCCGGTACATGCTGGGATGTGAGAGATGGAAGTGGGGGAGAAGTGTTTGCAACTCCCACATGCTTTCTCCTCAGAAAGCCACTTCTTGAGCAGCATGGAGAAAGAGACGGGGGTGTGGGGGAGGTGGGGGTGATGGTAATTCGGTGGCTAATGGAAATGTCTTGTCGGGACTCTGTGTTGGTCGGAGAAGCTTGCTGCCCTGGAGGAACAGACTGTGGCCTCTGTGGCGACATTAGAGCTTTAGCCCCTGTTTTACCAAACAAACAGGACAACAGCTGAGAGGCAGGAAGTCACAAGTCGAAGTGGGGGCCATAGTGCATGTTTTTTGTCAGAGCAAAATCAAAAATGGGAACAGTTTACCACAATTTGGGTCTTATCATCATTGTTTTGGTCATCAAATCTAGCAGATATGACAACTTAACAGACTCAACGTAGAAATTGCTACAGGCAAATCATGCTTACCAAAATAAATGGAGTTGATTGATTGTGGATCCCTCAAGTGACCCAATGGTAATGTGAAAACCAAACTTTGAAAGAGATAGAACGGATGAGCAAGCAACCCGTGACTTGCTGGATTTATTTAAGGAGGAGGATTAAAGGGCCATGACAGAAATACCAGGAATAAAGAAATCTGTGTACAAAAAGTACTGTAAACTGGGGATTGCTTGTGTTCATGATGTGTGGATAATGATTTTAGCATTCACTGTATTTTCCCCTCCAAATTTGTTTGGCTAACCGAGGGGTTTGTAAGATCTGATCATGCAACTGCTCAACAAGTGCAGAACAGAAATGAAGTGGAATCATCCTTTAAACCAGCCGTGCTCTTGCCCACCCTCCATGGGCTCCGGGCTCCGGGAGACCTCGGGCTGTGGCGGGTGGGAACTGTTGCAGAAAGTTGACCTTTAGTTGTCTGCCCATGCAGACGGCTTAGTCAATGGGACTGTGTGATGGAGTAAAGCCTGTATGAAAGAGCGCACCAAACGCCACAGGGGCATCATGTCCACAAGTCCATTACAGTCACTGACATTGAGCTAATTGACTAACGCGTTTGTGCAGCAGTGGTGGCTTGACTTTGAAATGAGGATGGGGAAAGAGAGAGTTATATCCAGAGAGTGTGGTGGAGACAGTGTGAGATTGCAGGGGAGTGGAGTGGGGGGGGCTCGATGGCTCATCATTGACATATCTCTGGTTGTTATTTATCACATGGTTTTGGTTCTGTGGTTCACTTAACTAGACCTTTATGAATCATAAGATATCCTGCTTCACTCATCTTCAGAAGGCAGAATGATGTCAACAAGTACTAATAAGAAGAAAATCACTCATTTTAATTAGTGATAAAAGGCCAACTGTTTGCAAGTTCTCAGCAAGCTATTTGAAAACATTTTCATTTGTTTGTGAGGCTTATTCTAAGCAAACATGAAAAATTTCCCAAAAGTGAAATCCGAGTTAAGATGCATTTAAAGAGCAGAAGTTTACGCATAGTTGTAATCTGCAAGTAACCAGAGTAAAGGAATTGGAGGCTGCCAGCTGGAAACAAAGTTAGTCACAATGGCTAGTGAATCCAACTATGATAGAAGAATAGACTACAATCTTCAGGAATTTAGTTCAATTGAGTAACATCTAATTGTTCTTTCGTATCAGCCAGTATTGGCCATGTGTCATGCCATCAGAAAGACAAATTCATGTATAATCGATGAAGATGCCAACAGTAGAAACAGCTGATCAGTCATGTGGCATAACTTTTCAACACATCAGAACTTATTTTGAAAAAAAGTCATTTCCATATCCTGTTCAGCACATCAACTCAAAATTTTTATTTTTTTGCTTTTTTAATGCAAACTTTGAAATGTGCATAAAATACTTGAATACAATCACAACTAAAGACATGCTCCACTGAGCTTTTATGTATGTCATGGATGTGTCTACTCACACTCTCACCTGCCTTACTGTCTTCCCCATGAGGCAGCAGTGGGCTCACCCAGGATGGGGTTAATCATTTATGTGACAGTTTTGCACTAAATATTATAAAACCATATAGAGGCCCTGGAACATTTAGTCCCTATCTGTTAATTCTCCTCAAGTAAAGATCTCAATCTCCCGGCGAGACAAAGGCATCAAGACAAGGGCTTTATACCATAAAGAAAAGCCGCCACAGGGCCTAATGTCTGCTTTTTGCAGTTTATGTGTGTGCCTACTGTGTGTTGCTGTATTTAAAAGGCTGTGTGCTCTTAATATCCGTCCTGCCAGCTGTGCTTGACAGTGTTTTAGATTAAGCATTTGACACTCAGGTGAGTGATTAGGAAGAGCTGAGCTTCTACATAGTTCAACCCTCCATCTATTGAAATTGACTTGTTTGGCTCCTGCGCTGTGATTTGTTTTCCACCTTCCTATGTAAAGAGTTCCTCAGGGTGTGATTTTATAGAGCGTCTATGTCAAAGGCAAATGGAGCTTCAGCAGCTGCATGTAACCCAAGCTGATTATGAGCATGTATTTGTGTTTATTAAACACCCTACCCTGCCATCTGTTCCATGTATTGTGATAAACAGGCAAGGCACGTGTGTATGAGCCTGATGATTACACAACAGCCAGGCTAGTTTTGTGGTGGCTGCGTCTCACCCGACACCAACGCACCGGTTTCATTATTCAGACTGTGCAGAATTGGCGGTAAGACGCGCGAATTGAAACAGGATGCGCAGACAGACATCATCAAGTGTCAAATGCAAATGTATCAACATAGAGACACGAAGATGCTCCACACAGTCATATCTGCTGTCTGTGTGCATACTGATGTACACACAGCACTTAGAGCAACGTGATTACCTTGTGAACTGAAGCATACGTAGAGGACGGTGTGTGTTGACATCATTATGCTTAATACAACAAGAGATTGCTGTGCTTTCCTGCCCTCCATCTGTCTGCCAAAGGTTACAGGGGTTAAAAGAGCATTTAGAGCGTATGGAAAAACAAACAAGTCTATTATCGCTGATTACACATCGCTGTTATGTGATAATTAAGCATTTGTTGATTTTGCCTCTCACTACTTGTCCACATGATCATTATTTGTGAACTCAACACATTCAGTATGTGGGAGTGTAAAAATTAATGCCCGAGCACAGCAGTGCTGCAGGTTACATAATGATCATAACCTGAAAAGTACCCTATTCTCTTCACAGTGTGCTAGAAACAGTATTTATAACACAGCTTTACAGCTCCTGGTTATCTGACTGCATGTGTTATCGCTTCAGATGTTGATACTATCTGAAGACGAGAGCTGAGAAGTTGACTTTGGCCTGCTTTAATAGCTGGGAAAATGTCTGATTGATCTTTTATCTCTCCGAATGTTACTTAATATGTAACCACATCGGCGGCGAACAGTGTTAGCATATCAGCAGAATTCAAAACAGAGATAGATTTTCATAAAACCTTACGCAACCTGTGGGTATGTGTTCGTTTTTTATGACAGTTATGTTCCAAAAAAGATATCTTCTATCTGTTGCATCCATGTAAATGCAAATTTCAGCATTTTATAACAGTTTTCAACAACAGAAGTATACTTTAGCTCATGGTCATGTGTAACAAGGTTTATATATACTATTTCCTTTTTTTAATGTTGATATTATAATGTAATTTTATTTTTTTGATGTTGCCTTTTTGTTTATATTTGTATACTTTCAGGTTGCTTTTATTGTCTGGCCAGGGACTACAGATGAAAATGAGCCTATGGCTAAATCGGATACATTTGTAGCAATGTAGCAATTGCAAAATTACAAGTCTTAGCAAAAGACAAAAGCTAAATGTAAGGAAACTCCACAATTATGGAGACTGGAAAAATTGCTTTTATTTTTATTGTTTATGCTGTGTACACAGCGTTCGTATGAAGTTTTAATACTTCTAATACTTCTTTTTGGACTGATTTAAATAAATAAGAATAAATAAAACAGAAAAACAGATTAATGACAGTGATGTCCAAAATGTTTGTCAGGATGATGGGCTGGACGCCAGGATCTAGTGATCACTTCCTGGTTTGATCTCCTTCATGTCAGTCTGCCTGTGCATTGCTATAACTTGCTTTAAATCCTTTACATTGTTTAAATTGAAAGTGTATTTAAGAGTCTGACAATGGAACTCTACTGATACAGTCTCTTGTGATGGCTGTCTAGTTTTGTCCTCTACGTCTGCTTAGCCCGAGGTCCCTGAGTCCCCCACAAGAACAAAGTCAGCTACATCAAAACAGTATTTGACATTACTCAGAACAATAACATGGCTGTCAGATCTGAGAACTTGCTCCCATTGGCCGTCAAACATCCAAAAACAGAATGTGACAGATGCCAGGGCGGTCACAGCAGCAGTAACGTACCAGGACAAGCAGGACCACATAACGTCGGCATGGCTGTCTATCCTCAAAGTTCCTTTGCAGTGAATTGTTACTGAAGTGAATGACATGAAAGCAGGCCCTGAAACATCTCTGTACAACAAAAAATGTACAGAATGTCCAATGGGTTACAGGTCTGGATGACATTAACAACAGCAGGGGAGTTTTCGCAGTCGGTGCCATATCAAATATTGAAAAATTCCAGGAAAAATTCACATACAAGAGCATGCAGGGAGGCAGAGCGGCGTCCGTATAACTGGCGGAACAGATTTAGCAGAATAAACAGGGAAAAGTCCTAACATGGACAGAAGAGCTGTTTCAACTGCACACAAGAGAATCACTTGTTGGGGCTGTTGGTGGTGTAGCATGAAGTGAGCCTCTTCTTTTATTGAGGATCTTTGTTAAAATATTCTTAGAAGAGGCAATAAATGTGGAGTAGTGGCTGCAGGAGGAGGAAAAGGTCTACATGAAAGTGACTGTAAACAACATCTCTGATGTTTTCTCTTCACCAGAGGCATACGCCAACACTCATAAATCCTTCAAGATGTTTTATCCGCTACTTCATACTGTACATCCGACTGCACTTACAGTCTGAGTGATGCAAGAAGCTTCCTTCCTTGCTCTGTCAGAGGACAAGGCTTGTGTGGATGACTTATGTCTGATGGCACGGATTAATGTGGATGCCAATTTGTAGAGATTTAATGATTCTCCATATCGGTAAATGCCTCCATTTTTGAGGCATGGTTTGGTAGCTTTTTTTCTTTTTCTTTTCTCCTAATTTGGTTGTCTTTTTAACTTTTTGTGGTGAGAGATTGAGAAAAAAAATAGAAAATTTTTCATTAAATAAACTACAAGAACTTATCAAGAATGGATAATGGCACCAAAACAATGACAAAGATGAATCAATGCTTCATTAAATTGAGCCTTACACCTGGATTTGAGGATAATACAGTTTATTTGTCATTCAGAATAACTTAGACAGGAGTTAAAAACAATATGTATCTAATTTAATAATATGATTAGAAATAATATACTTTTGTATCACATGAAATGCTGCTTCCATCATTCCGACTGGATGTCTGATTGATAAACACGTGTTATGTAATCCTGGATCAAACCCGTACCTGTGTACAGGATAAGACAGTGTGACAAGTTTGTAGTTCCCCTGCATGTTTACTTCCATGTTCCATATTACAAGTCCCTCAGCGCAACACACCAGGAAGACGAAGGGTTCTGCCTTCCTGTTTGTGTGCTGCTGGGAAGTGGATGGAAAGGCGTGCTTAAGAAATGACAGGAAATTAAAAGCACACACCGTCAAAACCGCACAAACCTGGAAATCATATATGACAAGAAACATCTTCTCACAAAATGCTCAAAGACAGGGTTTTATTTAACTTTAATGCCCTCGATGGAACACATCATAATGTTTTCACATCTCAAAATGTCAATTCTGTGAAGTCTGGAGTGTTTGATATTCCTTCTGAGTTTTCCCTCATTACACTGTGAATTGCAGAGTAATTTCTAAGGGTAACTTAGAGGCCAGAGTGTTGCTAATGTGAATTAACTTAAATTTTTCTCTGCCTTTTTCTTTTTAGTTTTGTTTTCCATTAAAAAGTAGGCTGTAAATTTCAGAAATTTCAACAAAATAATATTGAATTGAGCTGCTTTTTATGTGAATATAATCAAGAAAACATAACAAGATTATAGTTTTTTCTAGTAGTTCTGATAAACTGTAGCTGCAGCACACCTAAGATGACATTTCTGTTCCTTTTTTTCTTTTCTTGTGTGTACCCTGTGGTGGTCTAACCGAGCCAAGAGTCTTTTTTTTTTTCAGTAAATTTCTGGCAGTTCCACTTTGGAATTAATTGAATATGTGCATAAAAAGAGATGAATAGAAACATCCTCCATCCTCCCTTTCTTTTTCTGCTGCTTATACTGTTTGACTTTTCTCCCTGTCTCTGTTTTCTTCTCCCTCCTCCTCCGCCTCTCTTCCTATTTTTCTCCATGCGATTAGTCCTGAATCATGTTTCCAGCGGATGTACTTCTCGGCCAACTAAGCCAATAAATAGGGTCTACGTGATTGATCCTTCTGCCTGTCTTGTTTACACAGTGTGCGCTCGCCTGCACCCAAAAGAGACGTTGACCTTTCACACACGGGGCAGCTCAGCCTCTTTATCTCGCACCACTGTGCAGCTGAAGAGTCAATCGCAGCCGATCATGTGGGGAAAGGCTTCGCTGAAGATAGCGAAGAAAAACACTCAGGTCTGTGTGAGTGGGGACGATGAGGGAACAAGGGATGTTTTCCTCTGATGTTCACGTCCATATAGTTTCATCGCCCCTGGCGGAGGGCTTATTTATTGAAGGGGGGCTGTGTGTGGGAGACAGAGGCGGCGTTGTGCAGCCACCGTCTCATGAATCAACTGCTCTAGTGATCTTGTGACCCACCACTCCCCCCAGTCAACTCTGGAGTTCAAAGGTTGTCTCTGAAGCTTGTCTCTTAACTGCACTTCAACATCATAGAGGGAAGGTGTAAATTGGCCCTCTATTGGTGGTAGGCTGGGCATGCATGTCCTTGGTCATGTTTTCGGCACAGTTGTGCTCCCACTTACTCTGTCTGGAACATATAAGCATGGAGGATGCTGCAGGATAGTGTTGAAACAACAAGTCGATTAACAAAGAAGACCCAAACATTTATCCTCTTTTCAAACTGTTGTTCAGACACAATAAAACAATGAGGAAATGCTGGAAGATGACACATCAGCGATGGGCATTTGTTCTTATTCTCTGACATTTTACAGGTTAATGAATTCAATTAAAAATATTCATTGGACTCACTGATTGTGAAAACAACAAGCAGCTCCGCTGTATACCATGGTGCAGAGTGATATGTAGCAGCTTTGTGAATGTGAATGTTTAGAGCATCAGCCCTTTCTAGCTGTCTCATCTCTTTACTTACTGGTGTTAAATGTTAAAACAATTCACAGTGTTGGATTGTCACTGTGGGCTCTGAAAACATGCAGTAAGCATTCTACACTGTTTAATAGTCTAAACAAGTAATCTGTAAAAATCACAATATGATATTATATAGGTTATTTGAACAATGACGCCATATTTGCTGATATCACAAAATCTGACATGATATAATTTTAATTCGATTCAATTACGGGGCATGCGATTCATATGACCATAATTAATAATTGTACCTCTACACATTCAGTTATAGTTATCTCACTTCACAAAACAACCTTATGACTGACGTTTTACAGACATTTGAATAAAAGAAAATTCTATTCTATTTCATAAAAAAGGATAAATCTAAAGTGGGTATTTAAAAATAAAGGCATATCCTAAAGATGATGATTGTAAATCATTGAATCATTGCATGGATCCAGATCAATGTATGTTTGTTAGTAGTAAATTCAACAAGAAGTGTCCCATTGGTTCACACACCTGGTTGTGTTTCGGACCATATAGGTGCTGAGCACCAGGCAGTTCCAACAGATCTTTTGTAGTAACTGATGGCTAATTTGCATCTGCTGTTATGCTGCTTTCACTGCACAGCCAATGTAGAAAAAGAGTTCTGTCTTTTATCATGCGATGCCTCCATCACTTTTCTGTCAATCCTCTGCAGATGACAACCGTTTGACCTCTGCCCGTCTATCCCATTCGCCCACTAACTCACCTCACCCTCCATACAGCTCTTTTGTGCTCGCCTTACTTTGACCACAAGGATGACTGTGGCTCCTGTTTGCTGCTTTGCTGCCAGCGTTGTGAAAGGAGTTGACCTCCCGCTCGTGGCCAGTCTATTAGCATACTTGTTGAACTATGTGTTCGTTCTTTTCTACCATCCTCCATCGTTCTCTTCCCCTTCTCTTCCTTTTCTCCCATCACTCTCCCTGAGGTATAGAGGAAATGGAAAAAAAACGAGGAAAGACAGAGAGCTGAGATATTCTACAGGGGATTGTGGGAACCCACTGATAAAGGCTTGCATCTTAATCCATCCTAAGGCCTGTCTTACGGTGTACTATGAGCTTTTATGT
>CAFUXE010000303.1:255250-278480 GCA_903364295.1 Serranus cabrilla | reverse complement strand
GCATTTCAGCTTCCTTTCTGTTTTTCAGAGTCCCCCCTTTTTTTATGGACTTTTGCCAGCCCACGGACCCTTTGGTTTTTCAGTAGTTTTCTGATGTCTTTCGGGTTGTTTTTTTGTTTAACCTATTGTTTATAAATCAGTGTTTTTGCACCTCTACTGACTTTGTGGCAATTATGTTAGATACCCTTTATTTGGGAGCCTTTGGTGGGGGTCGTAGGAGTTTGTTTCAGAATTTATTATGCTAATCTATTTAGTGCAAGTTGTTTTTTTTGGCATAATTCTAAATGAGATATAGAATAAAATTAATTGATGAACTATCACTATTTTAAGCTCAGAGTTAGAAATCCAACAATAAAGCCTGTTTTTATAGTTACTGTCTGCGATGAAAGGTATAATTATAATAATGTACCTTTTTTTTTGGAGGGGTAACCTTAATACAGATTATTAAAATACTAAATAGATTCTTAGAGTTGTTGTCTATAACTTTGCTGTCAGTGGTCATTTTGTTTCAGCACTTTTCAGTAGCATCCTCCATGGCTGTATGTTCCACATGCTTGATTATTAGGAGCAAATGAGAGGCTTGTTTATTCTTTAAGTCTAAATATGTACGTGGGTGGAAGGAAGTGTGTAGTGGAATGAAGGATCTGTTGATCATTTCATGGTATATGTATGTTAATGCATTCATGCCTGTGCGCAATATGCTTTCATGCACAAAATGTATCCATACAGTGTGTTGCGTGTGTTTGAATTCTATTTATGGCTAAAAAAAAATAAAATGAGGGAGGCCTTGAGGCCTGCTGCTTCCTGGTCTAATTGGCATGTTAATCATGTCTCTGTGGGTGGGATATCAGTGTGTATATGTGTTTGTGAAAGATCCATGACTTATCTCTGGAGGCAACGTGTGACCGTGGGAGTCCTGTCCTCCTCACCGTGCTGCTCTGACATTTTCATGGCAAGAGTTCCTCTCTCAGCTGTAGAGAGATAGGCAGCCAGTATTCTGAGCCACAGCCTATCACATGGAGCTGAGGCCAAATAAAACACTTCAGCATGTGTGTGGTAATGAGGAGCCATGTATTTGTGTGTGACTTATCTGTCAATGGCCAACTCCCATTAGTTTGCTGGCTTGGCTGAGCCTTCCTCTTCTGTTGATGTTTAGATATTTTCTCTCGTTAGGCCTCCCCCACACACACAGTACCCTTGATGGCAATAAGGAAGAGATGGGGAATCCCACACCCTCTGTACCCTGAGGACCCCTGCTAGTCATGGCAGAATGACCTCATAGAGGAGGATGTGGGGTCATGAGGGCAGGAAAAATAAGTTATGTCAAAACAGAAAGACAGAAATGTCTTGAGGAAAAAAAAGGAGTGAAGGTTAGAAAAGAGAGGGAGAAAAAGACTTAAGTGAAGAAATAACTCTCGTGAACCACATCTGAAGCCCTTGCCTTGACTTGACTGAGGCCGAGTGTCAGGGTCAGCTCAGGTCAGCCTCGCTCTGTAATGTTAAAGCCTCAGCTGGGAGGCCGGGGGGGGTGACAGAAGCTCTGGGTTGATGAATGTATGACAGCCCACGTGTACCATAAAGCGGTATGAATACACTGTGAACTATGTGCTTTTAGAACACACAAACCCTCTATTGTCCCACATGTTTTGTTTGTCTACACTGCAGAAATCCCCTTATTAAGTCATTGAAATGTGTGTTTTTATGTGTTGTTTTCTTTTAAACTAGAACATCAAGTAAATCAACAACTGTAGGATTGATTCAACCTGGTCCCAAATTAGTTTAACTTGTGTTTCAGTGGTAAAAGTCAGCTTCATTTGTCTCCATTGTGGTGCAGCACACGGCCACATTATTTTTAAGATACAGAAAATTATTTCAATGAAAATCCTGAATCACAGTTTTTTTTCCTCTTGGGATCTTTTTAGGACTCTGTTAAAAACAGAAATGATTAAGTAAGGTGTTTTGAAGGAAATTTATTTTTTTGCAGATCCTTTAGGCCTGTAACCTCAGTTGCTCTTATATTAGTTCAGTACAATAACAACTGAGAGCGATAGAGTCCTCTAAAACAGTGATTCTCAAAGTGGGGTCTGGTGCAGTCTGCCAGGGGGTCCCCTTAAAAGTTTTTTAGATGAATAATTTAAACTGTCATGATATGGATCTTTTTTTTCTCAAAAGGGCTTCATACTTCAGTGTAATGATAATTAAATTTTTAAATCCATAATAGTACATAGACCCTGGTCGGGACTCAAACAGGAGCCACTGAAATAAGGACTCAGCCTTAGTGGTACAAACCAGTGAGCCAGTATATTCTCTACTTTGTCCCTTCTTTTGAGGCTGAAGCTTTTGAAAGTCTTGCAGACTTTTGTGTGTCCGCTTTCACTGACCATCTGTCTTTCAATATTCAATCACGATACAATTATTAATGATGTAGAAAAAAGGTCAAACTTATGTCATTTATCCTGCTTTGAACCCCTAAAAAAGGTCAAACTGTTATTTTTAAACAGCTTCATGAATAATTTGTGTAACTACTGATGGATTTTTATATCTTCAACATTGCAACTCTGTTTTCTTCAAGAGCAATGTTTGTTTCTTGAGTGCATCCTTAAGCTTACCCTTTGATCGTACTACTATCCTTTTAACTTAATTATGATTCTTGACTATATGTGGTGTTTTTGAGCCTTTTGATCTACTTTCTACTTTCGCTGGGCAAAGTCAGAAAAAAAATCCCTTAACTTGGTGGAAAAACCCGAGCTGAAGCTCCTTTGAAAGTTTTGCTGGACGCTGTGTGTTTGTTGGACAGCTGCCAGTGAAAATGCAAGAGAGGGGAAGTCAGCAGACTGGCTGTCTTCTGTTCACTGTTGTTCAGATTGACTCTGTCAGGCCAGCCTTTGAGGCCCGTGATCCAGGTGGTCTGTTCTCCGCGGCGCCCTCTCCCCCCTCCCTTCCCCTCCCCTCCCTCAGCCTCAGCCATCCCGTGCCCACAAACATGCCCGGCATCAGCAGCTTCCTCCCAGAGTGGTGGTGTCTTCCCTCCACCAATCGCAAGCCTCTGCAGCTATGGGCACATCGGTGTAAGCCAATGAACAACACCTGTTTCTCTCGAGCATGGCTGTCCATGCCAATCATAACACCCACTTTATTTGGCCTCTGTCGTGAAGCCAATCCCAACACGTAATTCCCGGGCACCCAGGCCGTAAGAGGCGCAGGCAAAAAGAAATATGGATTTTATCGCTGGGGAACGGACTGTCCAGAAAATGACTTTCCCAGCACAAATGTCACAGCAAATGTGCGTTATGTCATTGCATCATCGGAAAAAAGTATCTTGCAGTAAAACAACCTTTTGATAGGACTGAGGGATCATTGT
This sequence comes from Serranus cabrilla, assembly GCA_903364295.1. Taxonomy (NCBI): domain Eukaryota; kingdom Metazoa; phylum Chordata; class Actinopteri; order Perciformes; family Serranidae; genus Serranus; species Serranus cabrilla. Next base: position 275,119 of record CAFUXE010000303.1, on the reverse strand, counting down.
TCAGTGGTGAGACTTTGGAAAAATGACTCATTTTGTTGCCTTTTAGTGTGAAAGCTTTGCCTGTGTTTGTACGTGCAGCTCGGAATTGTGAAGAGAAGTTTAACTTTTTCTTATGTTGCTGTATATCATGTTATATATGTGGTCACTTTAATGTATTATGTTTGGGGGGGCTGTCAAGGTCTCAGGTGTATCGGTGATGTGAGCTTCATCCAGGAATTTGTTGAAACGGGTTTTCTTTTCTTTAACAAGTGGGCTTTTTAATAATGTGGAAATACAGTACTTTAGCAGACAGCTTTTTAAAATGTTTCCTCAAAGTGTTTGCAATCACATGACTGTATGCAATGTCTGCTGTAGGATAACTTTATTAAGCAATTTAATCAAAAAGCAAGACCACCAGATTCCATGAAATTCTCCAGAATGCTTCTGGTGATGTCTGTGTTTGTGTAATTTAGCCTCCAGTTTATTGGAAGATAATTTATTACAGTAAATGATGACATGATTATACACTTGAGACAAATGAATGCATAGACTGTATATAAAGATAGACGATGGGTCTCTACTTCTTTCTAATGCACAAAAATGAAGCCAAAATATCTTGGATATTGACACTGCCATCTTGCTCTGGTGTAGGCCTTTCACAATAACAAAAGTTTTAGGACGATATATTTTCCCAGAAAATACCACGATAAACGATAGTATCATTGATGTCGCTTTATGACCATTTTATGCCAGAGCATGATAATCCAAGTACATCCTTTTCCACGCAGCAATGATCTTTGAAATCTCAAGAATATTTAACATTGGAAATGAAATGCGGAAAAGAAATATTAAAATATCACAGATAAATAAAACATGAATAAATAAACTACAATCAAAGCAAATAAAATAGACTATCAGGCTCTGTTAACAGAAAATGGATATTGTGTATTATATTATTTTATATTATGAATAGTATATAAACAGCTGGAATGGCTGCTTGAGAAATAGTTTTTTTTCGTAATTCATACTGCCTGTCAAACATTTGCAGCATTACTTTATACATAACACGAAAAAGAACAATAGGCCTGCGTTACAACATATCAATGATAAGAGTGGCCTGGCTCCTTTAACAGGCGGGCAGTGTGTATGTGTGTGTCTGTGCATTTGTGTGGAGTGAGTGGACGAGCAACAAAGAGCGAGCGGGTGATTCGGGTGACAGTAAATGCAGTGAGTGGGCGTTTTATGCGAAATGCTCATATGGGTTGTTTTGGCAAATGCTCTATGGATCGTTATGGGTGGGGTTGACAAATGATCCATTCTGTTGTTTAGGTTGTATATCTTGTTGGTTTTGGCTCACTCATAGGGAGTTGCCATGTTGACCATTTTTAATTTTCTGTAATCACAAGTTCTGAAAGTAAGCACCTGTTGATGTTTGTACATGTTTTTGTGCATGAGTGGGAGGGAGAAATCAGTAGATCAGTATGTTTTCTAATGCATTCTGTTGATTTGAGCAAGATATGACTAAGAGTCTTATGTGTTTGATTAGGTCCAGATTATATGTCAGCTTGTGGGTTAGGTCAAGTGTGCACTTGTTTTAGAAATAATTGCAAGTGAGAGGCTGGATCTTTGATGCACAGAGTGAACATTGCTAAGGTTCATTACATGAACTTCTCCTTGAAAAATAATATGTCCTTTGCAAGCACTCTGAAGTCTAAATGTTTTGGTCACAGTACAGGGATCTGCAGTACACTCCTCTGAAGCAGCCTTCCTCCCGGGGCTCTTCAGAAGCATCCAGAGCATACAAAAGAGCAGAGCAGCAGTCAGTGCTGCTGTTTAGCTCCAACACCTGGAGATGGATCGTCTCCCAGGTGTTTGTGTTGTGTTTGTGCTGTCTAAACACAAACTAGTGGTGTTAGTCACATCCCCGGCAGAACCGATGGGCTCCATAATGAAGGAGAACATAAACATGGGTGGAAACACAAGCACAGTAAGTATAAGCGAAGGGGGGGTGGGGGTAGAAAAGGAATGAGAGAGCAAGGCCGGGAAGCTGATGCAGGTATCTGTGGAGAGGAAAGAGAGCTGGCAGCACTCTCACCAGCGTGTCTTCCCAGGACATGAAAGACTTGCTGCTCCGAACTGGGATTATCCTCCACCTCTGGGGAGTCCCTGTGATGAGCAGAGAAAGCAGGAGGAAAGACGTGAAGAGAAATTGAAGGAAACAGGGACAGAGGAGAGGGAGAATAGGAAAAATGAAACGTGAGAGTGCGAGCACCAGGGAGAGATAAAGAGACATACGTTCACATTGATGCCAATTCCTCTTAAGGGCCTGCTGATGCTCACACTGCTTCAGTTGACCACCTTTGTGCTTTTTTTTCCATGCTTTTTTCAAAAACCTACCTCCAACCCCCTGAAGAATGGCCCGTGCTGCTAATTCACCAGAGATCCATGTCCTTGTTTGATCTGACTCCATCCTGAAAATCATCTCTGTAGGCACAGACAATTTGAATCAGTTGTGATCATTCCTCTCTGACAGACAAGACTCATGCAGCAGATGCAGGTAGCAAAGATCTGCACTGCAAAAATTCTTTCCTAGTGTGTACAAAGTAAGAATCTTTTATTTTCTTTAGCCATCTGATCTATTCAGTCTAGTGCAACTACAGTGAAACTCACTTGTAGACGATTCTTGAAACAAGTTGATCTGTAATGGAAACAAGTGACAGAATATCAATAATGATCAGACAGTCATTTATTTTTTCAGATTTAAACACTCTTTTCAGATTTGAACACAGTTCTTCTGATTCTTTGCATTTGAGCTTTTGGCAGCTGGGCTATTGTTTTGGTTTGTTTTCCCTTTCTAAGACATAAGCATTTTTGTGAGTTAACAAAAAAATAAGACATTTAAATTAAGACATTTATCCAAAAAAGAATGCCAACTATTTTAATATCTTTGTTTGTTTTATCCAACCAATAGTCCAAAGCCCAAAGTGAAGATATTACATTTGGATGTGGATCTTGGCGATTACTTTTCTTTTTTAAGTTTGCTGAAATTTTGTGGACTTAACATTTTTTTTATTTCTCCAAAAAAGAAAGATAAGTAGTTGTAAAAAATAGTTGTCAGTTGCAGCCCTTAAATTTGCTTTATTCATTCTTTATCCAAGACACACTGTCCTTGATATTCCAAGTTGGCATTAAATGTTGTTTCCACTTGATTTAAGGAAACTGGACATTTAGCACACAAATGGACCAAAACCTGCTTAAGATGAAGATTTCCTTGCAGTGTGTTACTGTGGTGAGAAGCTCATGTGAAATGCTCCAGCCAGATGAAATATGCGTTTGAAACAGAGCATTCAGTGGAATAAGACTACGCTGTTGACATAAAGTGTTTGAGTTGTCCATGTGACTTATTCAGTTGATAACGAGCCAAAAGGTAATTGATTTTGTGTGTACTGGACAGACTGTCTGTGTGCAATGGAGCAACAGAAGGGGCGGATGTGGGGGTGGAGGTGGTCAGGTCGGGCCTCATCACTCAATGCAACTATATTTTCAAGATTTTGTTTATTTATGTTGGATACAGTGTCCCTCCGATGCCGCGCCTCCGCCTTGAAGGATTTTGTGTTATTTGTTTGTTATGAGTCGATGTGCCAATCCAAAGTACACTCCTCCGGTGACAATCACACACAGAACACACACATACACACACTCACCAGGACATGCACCCCCTCCCCTCCTCACTGAGGCACGTGTGCCCCCCCTCCCAACTTGCAAGGCCTCTTCCTGCAGCACGTACACACATAGTTTCCCATCTCATCCCCTCCGACTGGCCCCAGGGGTCTCCAGCTTTCTCTGAGACTTTCTCGTGCTTTCTCTTCCCGTTTGAATCCTTCTTATCTATCTGTGAATCTCTCCTGCTCTCTTTCTGCATGTCCATCTATTGATCCATCCATCCCATCCCTTTCCTTTCCCTTTATCTCAGGCGTGTTCCCCAGAGGGAGAAAGAAACAGAGGGGGGGCTGGTTCCAGCTCAGGGCCAGGAGCCAGAACTTTCTCCATTTGGATTTCATTACAAACAGACCAGCACGTCACAGAAGAAGAATAATCAGAGGGGAAAAAATGAAAGAAAGAGGTTTCAAAGGCTTGTAATATAGTCAATAAATTCAAGCAAAAAGGCTCCGATATTATTTCTGTGTCCCAAAACCTAAATATGAACCAGGCTCTTTTGTCTGATCCGACACTAATTGGAAAGGATCTGTTATCCTAAATCACATGTTAACATGTCCAGCTTTGTGCAGGAGAAAAGTAACCATTTTTATGGGCCGTGATACTGCCTCTCAAAACTCGGCCAGGGGCGTTTGAGGGAGGGGGTTGCACATGTGGTGCTGTGTGAACCAACATCTGCCTTGGGCCCAATTCAGGTGTTGCGCAGGATCAAACACACACACTGTAAAGACACAGTGCGCAACTCTTGATGTGTTTCAGTGGTGCTGCGATACAAATGGAAATCATCCATCACCTGCTGCATCTGAATAAGTCATCAAGTGGCAGATTCCTCATTCTGATGTCACTGGAGAGAAGGGACAGTTTGTTTTTCCTCTTTAGTAATTGGTATAATTAGTCTCCTCAGGCTGATGGCTTTATGACTGCTGAGTCATAGCAAGAAAGCGAGCGGACGCACCTTGTACATTAATTTCTCTTCCTCTCCCCCACATCAGTGGCTGTTTTTCTCTTCCCCATTCAAATGAGTGTTTCTGAAAAAAATCCTAAATCAACCATTTTTGCCTTTTTACTCCCCATGTTTTTTTTTCCTTTTCCAGTTTTGACTGTGACTTTCCTTTTATTTCAGTAGAGAAAGGTGCAGGAACTCAACACTTGCTTGAGAAAAATAATGCATCATCATGTTTGGTTTAATGCTGTCAAACATATGATAACAGAACTGACAAAAGGGTGAAGCAGTTATCGGATTTAACATAGTTGCTGTTGTAAAATTACAATCAGTTTTGTGTTTTGCAGTCGGGTTATTATCTCCGTATTTTTGTGTCCATGTATATGCTGGGCCATGTGCCTTCAAGAGTGTTTTGACAGTGAGGGAGCCAGATAAGGGCCTGTGTTGTGATTTTCATCTCTGGGTGCAACAAAAGAGGAAGTTCGATGAATCATGCCTTCCTGGCTGCCTTGTATTTCCCCGGTTGTTGGGATTCATACAACAGGCTCAGATATGACAGCGCAGAGGGCCTTTAGGGCACAGATACCATTTTTTCTTTAAAGAGGAAAAAGCCATCCCATTCTCTCAATGGTAGAGGTTCTACAAGGATAACAAAGTTAGCGCTCTCAAATAACTCAGTCCACGGATGTCAAAAATCCATCCCCTGCTTCATCTTGTTAGGGTCATTCAGAAAGCCTCTCGTTCTTTAACATCTTGGAATTTATTAACTTACTGTCCTTTTGTTACTTGCTAAGCTGCCATGTTGCTGAAAAGGTAACGAGTCCTCAATAAGACCTGAAGAGCATCAGTTGCACATGTAATCTTCCTCTCCTGAAGGCAGCTCCACAGGCTGCAGTGGTAATTATCGCTCCATGCCATGTCTTTGATCAACTGCCATTGTCAGTTGCTGCTGCTGATGTAAGCAGCCGAGCAAAGGACAGCCAGCGTGATGCATTCGCCATGCTGGCTGTCCTTCATTTGTATTATACATCTCCTGCTCAGTAGTCCTTTTGCTATCTTTGTCTGTATTGTCTGTCTCTCCACTTGTTGCTCTCTTGACAATTTCAGATGTAGTGTAGTGAGGAAAGGGCAAATATGTGGAGCAAATAAAACAGACTTCGAGATACTTTAAGTGTAGACCACCATTCTTCTCTGAGGCCATTACAGGTTAAGGTTTGATAGCATTTTGTTTGTAGCCTATCCATATCTTTTTGGTGCAGTATGTCCTCTACATTTTTATGGAAATACAGAAATAACAATTGGACCAATTTTTATGAAACGTATTGAAAGAGTGTAGCATTAACCACAGCAGATCCCATTACATTTAGAGCTGATATGAATCACGGGGTGGATACACCTTTTCACTTTTGTTAAGATTGTCAGATTGGGCATTTGTGTTGCATAAGATTTTTGGAAAAAATCTAGTTTCCCAAACATATCTAATGGCTTCCTGATCTGTTCCCTTTGCATTACGCAAGTACTGGCCAAAGTTATCGATACTGCGAACAATAAACTAAAACCCATCTTCTTTGTAAAATCTGTAACCCTCTATTGGCTTTATAGGTGGCTGTAAAAAGCTTGTACAGTTCTTTCAAAGATGTATGGTGAGCAGCAAACTTCAGTTCAGTAGCCAAAGCACTTCACTGGCAACAGTCTTTCATGGCAGGAAAAAAAAGTTAATAGAAACTTGTCAACTACTGCTGCAACATAACTCATCTGCTGTCTGGTCTGTCTGATTGGTCAATGATGCACATCCCCATAGTGTCCAAAACATGGTTAAATACTTCTGTCAGATCTTTAAAGTTTCAATGATGTGATAGCACTGCTTTTGGCTTCTCGCCACCCTACATGAGTCTCTTGTTTAAGTGAAGCGCGAACATGACAAGCAGTATTTCAGAGTCCTCATACTTAAGTATTTCCAGGCTACTTCGGCAGCATTTGTTCAGCCTTGCATTGCGCGGCGGTGCTGTGAGCTCCCAGGGAGAGATGGTATATCACCTCTGAGCTAAAGAGAACAATTAGGCCATATCAGCAGATCAGAGCGTTGGCAGTCGGGGCACAGCCAGCAATAGCGCCAGTAATCTGTGGCTTAGCTGGCACCTCGCCACAGCCAGCCGCGGCTCCATGGCCTCTTCAGACACTTAAGAGTCACTGAGGGCACCGGCATGCCCCAGGAGCTGGCGCTTTCATCCACATGCTATCAGGGCGATGAATTTAAATGGGAGGAAAATAAATGGTGCCCGCGAGAGACAGAAAAGAGTAAAAGGGAGGTGGGAGGGAAAGAATTAAGTCTTTAATGAGGGCAGTTGTTTCAGCAGGCAAAAAGAATCGGGTTATATCAACACTGTATCAAATGATGGTTGTTAGCAGCCCACCTACTGTGAAATTATGGGTGGCCTGTTTTGGGTCTTTTCTGCCACTTATCACACATTAAGGCTTTTTGCTTTTGCTCTCTCTTTTAGTTGGTTGGTGAATGCCAGCAGATAGGGGCCTTAACAGACAGCTGTCACAAAGGTGCAGAAAAAGTTGCAGCTGCTCTGTCTGATCATATCTTGTGTTGACAGGAGTCACTGTGAAAGCACCCTCATCACTTCATGGCTTTTTACACCTTTTCCAAGCCTCATTTACTGTAATGATGTAGGATTTGATGTAATAAGACTGTGGGGAAAAACCTTGTAAACATAATGCATGATTGTATCCCGTAGTGTGTCTTTGATTGTGCAGGGATTACAAAAAGCACAAAGACAACAGGAAACAAACGCCTAGGAACAAAACCTTGTTGTCGTCAAGCTTTGTGCATTAAGTCAGGCTGTGATGTCCTTTGCTTAGTTCCCAGTCTCAGAGGTGATGATCAGATGCTACGATCTGCAGTTATTCATTTATTCTTAGATGTTTTGTGCATTTTTTTTTGCATGGACTTCAGTTCTGATCAGTCCTAGGCTTGCATATTTATTTCAATCTCTTAAACCATATTTGTGTATGAATGCAGAATCCAGTTGTGTTTTTGAAGCGTTCTGTTTCCGTTTGTAGTTGATTAGTATTGACCGATCATGATTGAGTGGCTTTGGTTGCATGCAGGTAAACAGCCAGTGAAGAGAGGAAAAGAGGCAAGATGCAATCTAGGAAGCCAGCAGCTATTGTGTAATAATGATTTAGCTTTTTATTTATTTATTTTGTATAAACTGCATTCATTTGTCCGTCATAAACAGGCTTTTTTTTTAAAAAATCGTAAATTTGTCAGTGACCACTGCACAGAAGAGATTCACGAGAGTTGTCCAGGGATTGGTTGTTACATAAAAAATGAGGATATTCTGACAAAAACAGGCTATAAAAAGAAAGACCCACTGATTGTTATTTGTACCAGAAGTGAGACATCAGGGCTTCAGAAGTGCCTATCCATTCAACCATAGCATGGGGTTGAGCATTCTGACCAGCATTCATTCATTGCAACCAGACTGCCTTCACCAGGCTGAGTAATAACAGGAATACCACCCAAACTGTCTGTCTGTTTGACAGACAGAAATAGCTTTCAAGTAGGCTGCATGATAAGTATCACAAGTACACAGGAACAGGTGCTGTTTTTATTTAACCATTACTTTAATGCATCATCCCTACCCACTGAAGACATATATACCCACTGTGAAAATAAGTGACACTGGATGGCAACTTGAATAATCAAATGCATTGCAAAAGGACTCTTACCCATTGCTTAACATCACCTGTTCACATAAGACCCACCAGTTACATGCCCGCCCTATACATCACACACACACAGACACACACACACACTCCCACTACCTCTCTCCTAACCATAGAATAAACACATCAGACTGGGATATTTACTCTTTGGACCTTAACTGAAGGGACCAGATTAGTCTGTTTATATAGTGAAAAACAGTAGGGAGACATTGCCTGACTAATGAGCTCACATGCACGCACACACGCACGTACGCACGCACGTACGTACGCACGCATGCATGCACACACACACACACACATACATACATGTTGACATTGGGGTTTAATTAAAATCACAGATAGACAGTAAAAACAAAAGGCTGATGAGTAATGGTCTAACTGTTGAAACACACATAGAAACCTGCACACACACACACATCTTCATGGACGATTAAGTAAAACATCAGCCTGCTGTCGTCATGGTGATATAGACATCAGCGGTAAAAACTCTAAAAATGAAGCTGTTATGCCGGCTCCTGTGTTATTTTGGGCTCTGGGTTTTTACGCAACTGACTGAATCTCTTGGGTTTTTTTGTTGAATGTTTTTCCCCTCTACTCTCCTCTTCCTCTGAACACATCCTGAGAAATGCTAATGACTAGTGTTTCATCCTGACTGTGCTCTGGCGCTCAGCGCGCTTCAAAAACTGACTCACCTGCCTCTCCTAAAACGTCCCTGTGAATAATAAAAAAATCCGCTTGTCGCCTCAAATCAACACATGAAGAAAAATAAAAAGAATGGGGGGGCTGTGTTATTGTTGACAGGCCGCAGTTTCATCCACATTTCTCTGAAACCGTAGTTTGCTTATGCGCTGCGGTGTAGGTGCAAGTGACTCATGACTGCTTCATTTACGCCAAAGTCAATCCATGAAATGATCGTTTTTTCCTGGCCGCTGTCTCACCAATGGCATCATCCCTCTGCTGACCCACTGCCAGCAGGGTGGTATAGAAAACCCATTGTGTGCTCAAGGATCTGCAGGGAGCCAGTTTGATTTTTGTTTGTTTGTTAGTGCATGTGTGTGTGTGCTTGTGCTGTTGTGAAAGCTCTAATAAAGTCTCGGGAGAATGCAGGATTGCACAGAAAATATAGGGGTATTAACCTAAAACTAAATCCATCCTTTTGTGAGTGTGGACTGCCCAAAGCATTATGATGTGACTATTGACAGTCAATTCCACTGATCATGAGTGAAGAGATTTAAAGTCAAAATGGAGACTGGACGTAAAGTATGTGATTTACTGAGATTTATAAGCTCTCCCTTTCTGTTTTTGCTGCATCCCACGTCCTCGTGTTCCACTAAATCTCCCCCGTGGCACCAGTAGATGAATAATAGAGGAGGAGAGTTAGCCGCCGAGTGAAAAATGAGCATCTGTCGGCTTGTGCATAGGCACATGCTTATGACTGTAAATGTGTTTATAGCAAGGGAAGACACAACAGATTGGTGTCCATACTTCAGGTGAAAGAGACATTGACAGGGAAGACACATGAAGCAACAGCAGTCACTTGTGAGGTAACAGAAAAAGACAGACTTGGCCGTTTCATCAGCTCTCGGGATGGTTCGGACTATCGCGGGGGGTGTAGGGGTGCACTTTCCATCTATAATGCATCATCCTTTGCTGTTGGCAGAGGCAACATGAGCTCAGGGGCTAGTTAGGGAATGCAACCATTGGTGTTAGTCTGCAGCCAGCTGAGTCATTTGTAGTCTTTATAAAAGCTGTGTTAAGGCAATGGGTCATAATCTTTTTTAGGTTGTAATCCCTCAACACAGGTTGATTTTCCCATTCAGATTGATTCTTTTCAGTCCTGAGGTAACCTGATCCAGTATTTTCAACTTGATTCATGTATTAGTTAGAAGAGGGCAGCGTACGAGCAGTCCCGCCACCTGAACTAAGTCCGCAGTACTGCGGTTTTACTCAAAGGTGATTATAAGGGCCCAAGCACCGAGTGGTGCAAAAATGCAATTGTTATTGTAACTGGGAATCCTCAGTGGTTCGGAGAAATGACAGACAGACGAGAGACGCGTGTATGTTCTACTGGCAACTTTTTTACAACCTAACAGCACTTTTTTTCATTCATGAGTTCCTTGAGGGGTCTTGACCCCAAATTAAGAAAGAACTGCTATGGGAGGAACTAAAAACAAGTCATGCATTGTGTCTCACTCTGACAGTCAGATAGAAGTTGTAAATGACACAACAAAATAAAATAATGAAGGAGAGATGGAAAGTCGGCTGAGGTTTCTGTTACAGAGTTCCTGTCAGCCTCCAGTCTGTCACCTTTCACTAGAGTCTGTTTAGCTGACTAATAGTGCACCCTCTGCTGTGTTACTTCAGGATATGCTCTCCCCTGCCAACAATTAAGAGTATCAATGACTCAGTGTTACTATAGACACCACAGAACATCCTCCTCTTCCTCTTCATTAGCTTTTTATTAAACCATATACCTAAATAACAAAACAACTCCCATAAAGATCATCTTTATCTGTGAAAGATGCTATTTCAACATTTTGTTGTTTTTGTGGTGGCCAAAAAGTTATTTTAAAGTAAGCTTGAAGTGGATTTTAGTCTGTCTCTCTTCATTTAAAGATCTTCAACTTGTGAGTCACCTCAAATTGCACTGCCTGGACTGAAATCTACCTTTCCATGGCAATCATGATGCCTCTAAAAGTCCCTTTGCTTTCATTCTGAACAAGCATCAACAACCTATTATAGATATTCCCACCTTTACTGCTGAACAAATGACAAGTGGTGTCATTTTTCTTGAAAGGACGGCCATTAATCACACCATGAAAGATCAGCCATCCGAGTAGCATAAACTAAGGTTGTTCCAAGCTTTTGGATGAACGCCATTCCTTGTCATTTTTCTGTTTTGCACCGTCCCCTTTCATCTCATCATCCATCCTCATCTCAATCATCCATTTATCATATTCTAAATGCACAAGCCAGCAACAGCCACAACACAAATTGGGAAATTTCCTCTGTGTAATCACACCCAACGGCAGAACAAAAGAGCGAGAAAGGCGAGAGCAAGCGAGGCAAGCATTGTTTAGAAACAGGAGATGCTTGTATGGAGTACAGAAGTGATAAGTGGAGAACTCTGTCTGCGGCTGCCTGTAAGATGGGCCCTAATTTGCTTATTTGTAGCTGTCAGTTGTGCTTTTGTGTGCCCAGCGATCCAGGCCAATTGACAAGCTGAGGCTACAGAGGACAACGCTCAGACGCACTTCAACCCCTATCTAAGCACGAGTCAACCTCTTTGTGGATGACTGCCACCCGTCTCTTGGATGCTTCAATCGTTTTTATTCTGCTCTCTTCTCCCGCCTTGCCCTCGCTCACTGGTTTACGTTTTTGCACAGTCTTATCTAATCTTGTGAGCATGTTTATTTTATGCTTTTGGCAGATAGTGCAAACAGTCGCTGGAGCTTGTTGTGTTTCCTCAAGAACATGTTTTACTTCACAGGTTGGGATGAAACAGGTGTATACAGGCAGGAGTGTCACCGTGACAGTTATACTGTATACTGGGAAAAAAACTTTTTTTTACATTCTCCTGCTTAACTTTCTAGTTCTATGTTGTCATTTCTTTTCTTCTCCTGTCTCTTTCTCTCCTCTCCTTGTTTCCTCTCTTTTCCTCTCCTCTCCTCTCCTCTCCTCTCCTCTCCTCTCCTCCCTGGGGAGGATTAGGACAGAGTCCTTTTCATCCTGCTGTAATCCTACAATGGCAACCCAACTCCAACAAGAATAAACACACACACACACACACACACATGCATTTTGCTGTAAGATATCTATATGTTCTTGGGGCTTTTCCCATGTAAGACCATTCACATACAATATGATCACATAGCCAAACAGTTGGCTTCATGTTCATTTGGAAAATAGTAAGTCAACGAGGATATGGGGAGATTTTGCAGTTCATTTTCTGCTCTGGTTGTTTCTCTTCTCCAAAAAAAGGTGGAAGAGAGAGAGACATAAGGAATTAATGGGAAAGAGAGAGAGAGAGAGAGAGATGTAAACAGTCTGCTGTACCTCCCAGCCCGTCTCTGTCATCCCCCCTTGAGGTGGGGCCTAGCTGGGGCTCCTGTCAGCTGAGCTCCCCCCTGCTGAGACCTACAATGCCAGATTGGCAACCCTAATACCACAGCTCTCTTTATCTGCCTGAATTAAAACCCAATTGGCAAAGGGTTATGGGAATTGCTGGCTCAGGGAGAGCGTTTTTTTTATATATTTATATATTTATTTATTTATTTTATTTTTCAGGAATTACGTGTGTGGGCGCATTTTAAGGGAAAAAAATTTAATCAGAGGGATAGAAGCTCGAGGGGTATCAGTCAGAGGATTAAACACTGAACTAATACAGCTAGATGCAGAGCCGTTGTTAGCCCTTTATTAAGAAGGATGTGTGTTTGTTTTCAAAAGGATGGGGCCCATGTGTGTATGTGTGTGTATGTGCTTCCAGGAAGTGCTTGTGAGGCAAGCAGGATGTGCAGGAAGTGTTTGGCTTGGCTGAGCTGCCAGCTAGGTTGCTGCTCTGAGGATTGCTGATGCGAGAGACAAAGATGGCAGAGATTCCCCGCTTTTTGTCCCGCATTTGCACACAAAGAACACACACACAGAAAAATGAAATCCTGTAAAGTCAGCTGGGACAGAGATGAAGCACTCCAGGAAAGTAGCTGTGAACTGGACTCGTTACTCTCGGGCTGTCATCTAATTGAGCCATCCATCAGTTTTATTCTGCTGCGAGGAAACAGAGGAACCTGGTCACTTGTGAAACGTGGGAGTGTGATGGACAGGCCACACTTATTACATAACTAGAACATGTCCCCGCCACAGAGAGAGCAAAGTTTCAGTGTCAAAATAGGACAGGGTTTTATAAGAGGGGGGGCATGTTAGGACGGAGGACTCATCAGAGGTCAACCTAAGCCCTGTTATGTCAACTGTAGGGGTGTGTGATTAATTATTCTATCATAGTATATATGTCATTCTCTTTTTTGTGATGTGTGTGTATATATATATATATATATATAATGATTTATTATAATTTTTTTATAAACATTCTGGTGAACTTATTCTGCTCATAATCTGACTTCCGGTTTATGTAGTCTTTCACAAGCCAGTTGCAACTAACCCACATTGTCATTGTTTATTAATCAAATTATCATTTTCCCAATTCATCAATTATTGTAATAGTCCAAAAAGCCTGCTTCAGATGACTTAATTGGTCCACCAACCATCTAAAACACAATATATATTTCAGAAGCTTAAACCATTAAATATCAGTACCTGATAATTAGAAACTCTGGAAAAACTCTGAGAAAAACTCTTCCAGAGAGGAGTCGTCCCTTCTCCATGATGTGCAGATTGGACAGAAGTAGCAGATGGAGAGAAAAAGGATAGATGGAGACAATCTTGAATGAAAAGTAAGCGAGTCCATGTTGAAAGACGAGAGAGGAGAAAGGGAGTTTTTATCAGTGCACATTCAACCCTGTCGCCAAATTCTCCGTGACATACCACAGTACCCTCCGTCTGCTCGCGCTCCTGCCTGTCCCATATCTTCTGTGTTGACAGCTGATGGGAAGATGGCCTGCTCATTCAAGGTAAAGAGTAGGCCTCTGTCTACGAGGTAGAAGAATGACAGAGAGAGCACATGAGCTCTTATACATTACACATGACCTTATTCTTCTTAACGCCACCTCTGACTTCAATCTTGCTGTAGATTTCCCAGTGCTGCAGCACAAGGTCGTATATCTAATCCTCCTGGGCCACTGCTCCACTCATCAGCCACATACATTATAGATATGCATCCTGTCCTCGTAGATCCCTGAGGGAAGCACTTGTGATGAGGTAAACTCTTCATAGAGGGACAGAACCAGTTTATGAGAGATCAAGAGAACCACTGTGACATCATGGTCAGCCTCCATTGAATCACATGTCAGGTTATTGTTGGATTTAATTTTCTCGAGTGTTTTCCTGGACCACACTCAGATGCAACAACTGCTTTCACACTTTGCCAGATGTGTTGGATTGTTGGTGCCAAATATTTTGGACAGGAAAAAACTTGAATTAGCTCAGGTGTGAAAATGTCCTTTTAAAAAATAAAAATAAAGGTGTTTGTGAACAACATGGTTTTATGTTGAAAGAACAAATTATGCTGAAGAACTCTTTCTAATTGTCCTCTTTCTTTATTTTCTGACCAGACTCTTCGGGCCAGCTGACCTCATCGCCCCTGGGCTCACCCACGTCCCACCGGGGAATGCACCCATCTCTGCTCAGTCCGACGTCCATGGGGCCCTCCGGCTCTCTCCACTCTCCCATCAGCACGTTGAGTTCACCCATGAACGGCCTGGCCTCACCCTTCTCAGTCATCAGCTCGCCCATGGGTCCCCACTCCATGAACTCGCCCGGCATGGGCTACGGCCCCAGTGTCAGCCCCCAGGTGAGGCCCGTGACAGACTCACAGATATGCATTTTCACACACACTCTTATAAACTGTATATTCAGTACAGATGCATATTCAATAATTAGATCACCAGGGTTAAGCAAGTACATGAGAAAACCTGGAACCACAATGGTGAGGCTATTGGAGTTAATGTATGTGACATCACTCTTCACAATTTAGATGAAAATTTGGTGGGTTCGAAAGTCAGTAGGTGTTTTTGGATTAAAGAGTTTTTGGGACTCCCTGAAAGGAATGCTCAGCGGGAAGCTCCCCTGAGAACCAAATTCCATTAAGGTGTCTTTATTCTCTTGGCATTACCACCACCAACAGGAACACTATCGATCATACAATCCCCTCTATAACTATTGGAACAACAAGGCAATTTCCTTTATTTTAGCTGTATACTGAAAACATTTAGGTTTGACATAAAAAGATGAATATAAGACAAAAGATGAGTATTTCAGTCTCTCTTTCAAGGTATTTACATCTGTATCTGTAAAAAACTTAGAAGATTGCTGCTTTTGTTTGAACCCACCCATTTTTCAAATGAGCAAAATTATTGGAACATTTGACTGAACGGTGTTTTTTGTTGCCCACGTGTGTCCTATTACATCTAATATTGAAACAATGAAGAACACTGAATGTCTCCTCTCAGTTTCAGCTTTGAGTTTTGCCAGTGCAGACTGCATTTATAGTTAAAAGGGTGTAACCAACATGAAGACAGAGTATCAAGTGTTATTCACTTTAATCTATTTTAAGTCTGTTCCTATACTTTTGCTCACCTAAAAATATGTTGTCTCATTACAAACATTGCTATCTTGTGTGACAGATCTTGATATATATACCTAAGATAAACTAACTATCTCTTAGCTGTGCATTATATTCTTTGGACAGACATGACAGCGGCATCTCATTCTCATTTAATCCCTCAGCTAGAGAGTGAATACTGTATTTCCCCAAATGTTCCCTTATATAACAACTAAAATAGTTCAAAAGTGTGACAAGGCACAGTGTGTTTAGGGCCAAGCTACATCCAGAAATCAGAAATCTTTGTGTTCAGCAGCTTCTGTCATGGTGTTATGAGGTTTTGCTGGGTATTCATACCCAAATTCAGCTGCCCTATAAACTAACCAGACAAATGGTTGAGTATGATGTCTTACAAACTGTACTCGTATGTCTCAGAAGTGCAAATTACAGTCACTTACAGTCTCACACACATCATTTTCCTAAGCCAGGCCCCAGCAGACAGAGGCCTGGCTTTGACCCCATGCCACAGTTAATCAAGGCCTATTCAGCTGGGATTCCACAGTACTTTGCTCTGTCACTCTTTCTTCCATATCTGAGGCCGATTTGTCACTCTCTCCCGCCATATTTAGCTTTCTTCTCTATCCCTCTTTCTTCTTCTCTCTGGCTGTCCTATTTTCTCTTTTTTTCCCTTTCTTGTTTTCTTATTCCTTGTCTCTTTCACACCATCTCGATTTCCTGTCTCCTCCTCTCTGTCTTCGTCATTTTTTTTTGTTCCATCAGTAAGCCTCAGTTTCTTTGGTATTAAAAAAACACACACACAATTAAGACATCAAAGCCTGCAGTGGCCCAGTTTCCGTCTGGAGCCATATCTAAAATTGAAATTGTTTCCCCCCCAAAATGCAGTGGCTGCCCTTTTTTGTGTTTGTGAATAATTGTGTTTAAGTGTGTCGGCAATGTGATGCTATTTGGGATGGGCTCTCTCTGCTATTGTTGGGCTTATCGCCCAAGTGTCCCACATGTAATGGAGTTAAGGGTGGATTAGGGGCACTTTCAGAAAGCGGCCAGAATCTTTCATTGCTAGAAAGCCTCCCTTCCCCCTCCCCACCACCATCCTTCTGATTCTTCTACACTTTTTAATTCCAACACTTTCATCCGTGCTGCTGTTTCTGTCCCGGAGCGGCGTACTTGGTATGCAGGTTGGATGTTTAGGTAGCAAACGTTACAGTTGATTGTCTGCCTCAGTCTGTCTCATTGGAAGGAATCTATAACGGGAGCTTAAGTGAGCCTATAACTTTTTAAGTGTGCACATTTACCATGTAAATACATATAAATTATGGGTATCATGAAAAGTATAATGTGCTTTGGTGTGCATTTTATATAACTTATCCTTACTGCCACAGCTGTATTAAGAGCAGGTGACAGCTGTGTATTTCTGGAGACAGTTAAATACTGTATGCAAAGTAATTACAGCAGGTATTTAACTTGTGTTATGGGTCAACTGGTTTCCAGTTTATAACTTCCTTAAAGTTCAAATAAAATTTCACTATCAATATGGAAACAATGCCTTACTTTGAGAAAAAACAACGGATTTGTAAAATGTTTCTTCCGTCAAGGGGCTATAGATGGGTTTGTTGTCAGAGTCGGGACATGACCACCTCCCTTTTTTAAGGCCTCCCACCTGTTTCAAGATGCCACCATGTGGTAAAGCAGCATCCGTCACACTAACCGTTACCCTCCCATATCTTCATTCCACGTTGACCTCAAACCTCTGTGCTGCTTATGTTAAAACAAAATCAAAAGCTGATGCAATGCAATAGTTTTGCTGAATTAACTGTATCCATAACACTACTTTAAGTTCCCCTATTTGTCATTTATACAGTAATTTTTAAATGAATGATCACAATTTCTTGTTAAGTCACATTTAGTACTACTATTATGTTATGTTGTTATATTTAATTATATTGTCAATCATTAGCTGATGATCAGATAGGTTAACACCTATATTGTACCCAAGTTCAACTGATTTGTAATATTTTATAAACCACCCATTTACTGTTTCTGCTGCTGATAAATGCTAAAAAGGGGATTTAATATGAAGTAAAAATTGATTGGAGAAAAAAAAATGCATTATTCCAACAAAACTTAAGTGTTGTATGAGTGCCAGTGTTTTAACATTCAACACATTTCGACTGGTAGCCAGGCCTAAATCTGACAGGTACTCATGTTTGAGGATTTGAGCTGTTAACGGTGAACGTTTGCATAAATGAGATCGCAGATGCTGCTGACTGTTGCTCATTGAGGGTGGAGAACGGCAGTTTGATGTGAGTAGCGCAGCTCAGAGGTTAAAGATGGTGTCAGGGCCCTGTGGTCGTGAGGCGCGGCACTTGTGATGAGACGTGATTTGAGTCAGACGGCGTATGCCACTTGCTCTTAACACTCGGCTGACTTGCTGTTTTCATGAGCAGTTGACTGGAACGGGGTCACAGCTCAGCCTCCTCCCTACTTAACCACCCAGAGGCCAGTACTAGACTCCTGCCTGCACTAACCACACACACACACACCTAAACAAATAGGCATGGACACACACACACTCAATGTAAGCTGACGTACCTGCGACTACATTAATTAACCTTGTACTAGAATTTGTATTGTTCTAAAATGTCTTATATGCACAGTGTGTCTTAAAATGAATGAATATAATTTTTTAAAAAGCATAATAGAGTAGTCATATCGAAAATAGTTTTAAAGAAAATACAATTTGCATTGGGAACACAATTGATGTACCTCCTTGTGTCCTTTAGGACACTAATGGAAATACTAAAAAAAAAAAAAACCCCCAATGACACTCTTAGGTTGAAGTTTGGAATTTTAACTATTGTACCTTTTTTTTTTTAAATGTATAATTTTACGTTGGAACTCAACAAAGTTATTATTATTATTATTATACATTATTATCATATTGATTGGTCGGTTTTCATGTTGTCACTGTCTGACATGTCCCCTGATCTTTGCTGATTGGCTGGGAGAAATCCATGTGGTTCATCGACCTCATAGAGACGCATGGGGACCTCATTTTGGAGGTCCCCCGAAGTTACCAAATATGGTTCTTTGCCCTTTTGCAGGAAACTCAGATCTTGGATATAATATAAAATCCAGGTGGAAGTCTTCATCCACTCTGATTCCTATTAAAACCTGTGGGATTTCCAATGGAAATCGGTATAAACCGAAAACAATGAGCTTTAACCATCCCCTACATCAAAGACATAAATGACAACATGATGAAACCAAAGGATGGGATGAACAAAACTCCCATTCTTACTGGAATCTTACATCCTCTGACAGCCAAACCACATGTAAAGAGGGAGAGGGACCTTTATCATCAGCCAATTCTTCCATCTCAAACAACCGTACTTTCCCTTGAGCTCTGTCCCGAACATCCAGACACACTGACATACTGCGGTTGCATACTTCTGAGTTTGTTGCATCTATTTGATGCATCCTGGCTATTGTTAGAGATCATAAAAGCATCTGCATTGTTCTGAGGAAGGCCACACAGAAATGTTTTGACGCAAATAGTTTGCCTGCAATGTAAAGTGCATACTTTTATCTTTTGTTTGGTGGTTTTGCCATTATTAAGCTTGTCATCTCTTTTTTCTGAGGGGAGAGATTGCAAAACATCTGCCCAGATATCTGGTCAGGGGTAGTGCCAGGATATAGGCATGACCAGTGCGATCTGATCTATCAGTGGTGGTTTTCTTTGGGCTTGGAGTCACTAATGATACAGACCACCTCTTGATCACAGATGCTTCAACTTTCTAAGCACCTGGAAATGATTATAAACATGATTGGAACACATTTTACACTTCCAATGACAATGGAGAGAGTTGTCTGGCTTTTGTTTTTCTCTGGGAAAAAAAAGGGATTTTTCATCATCGGGCCACTGCCGACAACCTCAGTCTGTCCCCCTCTGGCTCCTGCGCTCTCCCACGGAAACCTTCCTGAGAATCCTAAACCAACAACAGGCCTCCAGTGTCTCTCAATGCGCCTTAGAAATACATATAAAGCTGCAATGTTTCTGGAGTCGAACACAGAGGAAACACTAATGTGAAAAAGGTGTAAATGTTTTACAAGAAATGGAACACAGGCTTAATAAGTTATAAATGAGCAGCGATGGTGATGTCATTCACCAGTTTTGGGTATGTTGCATTTAGGCTAGGGTCGCTAGGAAACTGAAGCACAACACACTTAAGAGAAAGGGGGAAAAAAGAGAGAGAGTGGG
>CAFUXE010000303.1:233530-255047 GCA_903364295.1 Serranus cabrilla | reverse complement strand
AACTGAAGCACAACACACTTAAGAGAAAGGGAAAAAAAAGAGAGAGAGTGGGAATGTAGTGGACCTCAGTGCCTTCCTGTGTGGGAGTAATAAAGGTCCATTCTGCTGCTCCCTTCTTTGATGGACCTCACTGTAGTCACTCTGCATGACATCATGGTTGCATGGCTCTCATGGCCGCACAAAGGGGCTGTGTGTAGGGTCCCCGGAGAACAGTTAAGGCACTCTAACGTCAATCAACTCTCAAATGGATGGGGGAGAAGAATTTTTTTAGCCAAAGCTGTCTCCAGGTAGCAATTACAAGCAGTTTTAGAGACCACTTTTCCTCCAGCAAAGGTAGATCAATGAAGTGTAACTAATGTAGAATAAATTTAGTTTTTTTGCATTAGAAATTTAGTACACAATTCCTTACTTCTTTCCAGTTACATTACATTTCGTATGTTTTAGTATGTACATTTTTTGTTGCTGCTGTTGCTGCAGATTTTTTACATCCGTTTCAAATGTCAGAGTGTTCCACTGGTTCAGGAATTTAAGTTCCTTTCCTGAAAAGCTTTTATTTTTAAACATTTTGCAACATATTATTTAAGTTTTTGTTTTGTATAAAAAAAACACTGAAAATAACGAAAGCACAAAAAGTATAATAAGTGAATAAGAACATAACCAAATTGCATAGGTCTGAACTCGAGACTCGCTTGAGTCCAAGCCAAGCCACTTGCAACTTATTCTGGACTTTAACACAAATTACTTGTCATTTAACTTAGATTTGAGCCTTTTGATTTGAAAATGGTTGATACTTCCCCCAAGGCATGCTCTGTGCTCTGGACTTGTCAGTACAATTTATTTTTTAAAGATAAAAATTCTGTTGCATTTGTTTCAACCAAAAAAAAAGCATTTTTGTAAATGTCATATATCTCTGTTGTTAAGTGGCCTCAGGTTTGGTGAAAAGCAAGTTATGACTATGTTTTCTGTTACTTGACTTCGGACGAGTCGGTCTTGACTTGGGTGCTTGTGACTTGGGTGCAAATACTTGTGACTTGCAAAACAATAACTCGGTCCCACCTCTGCCAACTGCCAAGAATTTACCATGTATATGTAATAGCTCAGGTGCTTTCCAATGGCATGTATTTGCTACTGCCATTATTTGTTCTAACAGACCGTAGGCCATCATTTGAGACCTGACTTTATGTAGCGTGATAGTGTTGGGGCCCGTCTGTGTGTTCTGACTTGTGTGGGACCACACAGTAGACGAGCCATTTAGGCAGTGGCAGCTATAAGGTATAGAAACAGAAACATTAGGTTTAAGTTTCAGAGAGCTGCCTCCTAATGCCGACTCTAGACATTGTGGTTTTAAATTCCTTAGGGGCACATAGTTATTTTGAAGCTTCAGATAATCCCTATAGGGCTTTTAATTGCATCTGGTGGTGTGATCTTACTGCAACTCAACACTGTCTGTGGACAGACGTGTTCTCTGTGGCATGTCTAATGACACTATCTATATGACTAATTCTACTTTTGACACACCTGTAAAACCTGTAGGTGTGCATACAAGGTTGTTACGGGCAGCTCACCTTAAAATGTGAATCATAAGCTCTGTAAAAACAGGATAGAAGAGGCAACATGGGTCACACAGCATTTTTAAATGTATCTATCATTTACATAAAAAAAATTAAGTTGGGCAATTGTTTCTAATCTCAGAGATTGCTGATGGGCGATTTCATTGGCAGTCTTGACAGTCGGGGTATAACATAAACACATAACGTTTGCCAAACATTCAAAGAATGGCTGCTACGACACTACATATCTGCTATAATCAATGAAACTGAAGACATCAGCTCGGCTCTCCTGCCCCCTGCTCTGTTGACATGCTTTGCTAAGCATCAAGTAAAAACAGTCCATTAAAAGCTGGACAACATGCTAGTAGATTTCCCTCTGGATGGTGTAGAATGGAAAGTCTTCTCTGTAATAACTTGCAGGATGTAATCCTTTCAAATTTAAATAACTGCCGGACTGAATGCTTTTTGACATAAGAAAGACTTCCTTAAGTTTCATGTAGCATAATAGATTACGCTAGTATGATGAATGACTTGATGATAATGGACACAGTAGAGAATTAATCACTGGATGGCTCTCGTTTTGACACTGAAAATACTTCACTAAGTGATCTGTTGTACAGTCCAAAATCTGTTCAATGACTTGCTGGAGGACAGTGGAAACACTAGCAGAATACTCACCGGTTGATTTACAGTCGGAAAATGGAAATACTAATCGCTTTTTTGACAAAGGACATTAATGGTCAGTTAATTGCTGTAAGTCTTACTAATGGACAATGGAAACAATTCAGTTAATCACAGAAGGACAGACAGGTGGATGACGTGAGAATGACTACATCCAGAGACGTATTACATATTTTTAAAATTGTGTTATGAACCTGTTTTTTCCACATGGCAGTGCTTTACACAGTAGAAATGTCATACCCACTTTAATGGCACGATGAAAAGATGAATGTAAATTGCTGATGCAGACACGCTACATTGGGGAAAATAGTTTTGAAATGGTGTGTATACTATTTATGCCCATGGTTGACAGAAAGACAGTACAGTCATTCGCAATGTCTGAAAAGTAATTTATTAAACTATTCTTTCAATCCTGTTATGTGCATTATTTAAGATAACTGACACCCAACAGTCAATAAAACAGCTTCTTTTACTTGTGGCAATAATCATCCTAAAGTTAACAAAAACAGTACTAAAAATACTTTAAGTTTGAATTGTATATTGAAAAAACTTTATAATGATTATCACATAGCTGTGATATATTTTAGATATTCAACTCTGACTCAATTTAGTTTTGACTCAACATGAATGGATGTTTGTGTTTTATGGTCTTGTCATCAATAATTAGTATGCTTGCTAAAATAAAGACTTTTTTTTTCTTTTTTTTCTTTATTTGATTGTGCAGAAAGACACTATAAGTAGGGAAGGAGAGGGGTGAAAATGCAACAAAGGTCCAAGGCTGGAATTGAACCTGGGGAACATTGTGGTGATGGGTTATGCACTGTAACCACAAGGCTCAAGTCACAAAATGATACATTGATCCCCTTTAATTCTCATCCAGTTCATGTTTCAACTGGCTTTTTCCTAACAAAGAAAGCGCTTTTAACATCAAGCTATACAGACTGACAGCGAACTCGTTGATTGGACAGTTTTGGCGACAGTGGTCCTGTGTCACCATCAAAGCAAGGACCCATAGGGAGAGTCAGTCTATGTCAGGACATATTGAGTAGTATTTGTTTTGATTCTTATGTGTTTATTTTTGTTCTCATGAGCATATCAAGATATATCTGATTATGAAACTTAACCTCTTGTTATGAGCAAGTAGAAATGGGACATAAAGGAGGTGTCTTTTACTGTAATTATATAAGGGGAAAAATGTAATCGCAGACATCACATGTCACAGCTAAAATACACAGGATAACATGCACAAAACACCTTTACATGTTCCCATTGATCTGCAAAAATCACTTTCACCTTTATTTAGATCAGCTCACTGCCAGAAGACAAATTTAAATTTACGTTATTATTGAATTTGTGCTAAAAGCTGAAAAATCTGTTACTGGGAAATCCTGCCATTGGTCTGTTTTGCTGTCACACCACAAACAAACCACTGCTTGGAAACTGATCAAGCCATCTTTTTTGTTCTTTTGTTTACTTTACAGCACAAGAGTTTGGCTGAGTTTTCACACCAGCCCAAACAAAGAAATAAATAAATACAGGAAAATGCATCAGACCAATCCAAACAGGTTAGATATGTATTTCTGTAAAGAGCAAAGGAAAGAGAGATAAGTTGTCACAGTTTTAACACTCTATGATGAATTTATATAGTGAGGTGTAAAAGACAGAGATGTTGGGAGAAGGAGAGTGACTCCAGGTTTCGAAGAGTTGCTGTCAGTGGTAGGCAGCGCAGTGCCCACAGGGTTTCCTAGAAAAACAGCCCTTCTGCTCGTCCACCCACACACAAAGCCACACTTCTACACATGCTGACAAAAAACACACATACTTGCACGCACACATGAAATCTAGAAACAGATGCATGCAGACTCACAAACCAGACGCAAAAATGAAAACTAAACATATGCATGCCATGGACCTAACCCCTATGTGCACACACAATCCCATAGATGGCAAAAACTCTCAGATCCAGCCAAACTGAGGTGAGACAGCAGCTGAAAGTCACTGTGTGTATTCCCGCTTCGCTGCTGTGAGGCTCGTCGCCTTTCATGCCACTGATATCCTTAATATCCTTTTTTCTCTGTAACAAAAGTTTCTGTCAAAACACACACACACACATACACACATAAGCGCCAGCAGTGCTTGCGATGATTCATTTTATCTGTTGTGGCACAGCATGGGGTGAGTGTTGGAAACCTCCGAGCTGTCTACAACAATGTCTGCTTCTACTGAATTCTATCCACTGGGAGAGACAAGAGAAGGAGTGTTATTAGAGCTGAGTGACAAGAATCATGGAGACATTTTACAGTACGGCAGACTTTGGAAGGATTTATATGTTGTCACTAAACACTTTTTATTAATGGCTGATAAGTAATTTATGTATTCACTTATGGGTCATTAATAAGACATTGCATTGCATGAATTTTGGGTTGCCAGGTTGTGAGCCCACATGTAAGTTTGTTTCAGTATTATAGCCTCTTCCAGTCAATGAAGGACTCTGGGAGAGGGCTGCACAGCATGCATACAAAAAGCAGCTTATAAAGGGCCTACAGTAATAACATTCAAAATACAGGCTTGAGAAAATACTCACCATTTCAAATGACTATTTGTATATCAATTACTCACCCTGTGTTAGTTTGAATTCTCGAAGACAACTTCTCTCACATGCTTCCACAGTGAACACAGAATCTGAAAACCGATTAAATCCATGATGAATCAAAGTAAATGGGGGTGTTTAACAACACTAAAACGATATCAAAACATCCATTTACAAACTCTCACACGACGTGTGCACAATAAACCAAGTCACATTTATCAACTTTAATGCTCACTCCTTCTCAAGCACATGCATTTTCACTTCAATCTTACTGTTTAAAACAGCTAATGTTAATATAATTTTGCTTTCAATTTATTTGTGGACTGTTTTGTTTGTACAAAGGTACCATAAATACTATTTTGTAGGGTTTTTTTCACTTTCAGCCAAACCATAAGTACATTAATGGAGCCTGCAGTTATTAGTACGAGCTCACAACCATGGAAACTTCAAGATCCTTTTAAATATATCTGGTACAGCAGCTTATAATTAAATATAATTCACTAATTGCTAGAGGAATTATGTAAACAGAATTTTCACTATGTCACAACTTATTAAGCCAACTGCAAAAACCACCTAGATTGAACATAAAAACTGTTTTTGCACTACTGAGAAAGTTTTATCAAGTCTTGTTTTTTTCCATACAGCTTGTTGAGTGTGAAAAATTCAAAATGTGGAAACTTTGTAATTGACTAAATATGACTATAAACATTTGGGTTGGTTGATGATCAACTCTGGCTTTAAGGACATCAGTGAACATGTACAGTTAGAATGAAATTAGGATACATAAAAATGTCAAAACCTCTGTGCCAATAAGGCGTCAGACAGAAAACAGAAACAGAAAAGCAGTGGGAGATTAATCTGAAACCTTTTCATAAATATTAGATCTAAAAATAGGTATTTTAGACAGTAATTCCATGGATTTAGGTGTGGATTGTCAAAGATTCCCTGTGAAGTTTTTGACCACTGTGGAGCTGTTTTTCTAATAAGTGAGTCCGTGTGCACAAATACACATAACCTAACTTTTTAGTGTTTACAAGAAAACTCGACAGGGCACCTTTAAGTAACATGTTAACACGTGTTGAGATGACTAAACTCTGCGTGTCCTTTCTGTTGTCTAATGTATGACTTTAAATTCACTGTCAGACCTACTGGCAGACGAACCCTGAGTTCATCCACAAATATCTGAGCTGCAGTCTCAAGTATTCTGTGTACTGTGTGCACTCACACCAATACGTCTGTTGATTTGTTCTTGTTTGTGAGCTATGTGTGTTCAAACAGGTGTCTTTCAAACTTGTAACAGTGCCGTAATTGATCCCAAAGGGTGTCTTACTGTGAATATACCCCGAGGGCCGCAGAATAGCTGCTCCATTAACACACCCCCTGTGTGAAACTGGATCCCCACATCTCTGCCGATACGTGTCCAGATAAGACTCACACACTCACACTGCGAGGATGAGAAGAAAGTTCCTACTCATTCCAACCATACTCTGTGGCGAGCGCTGAGATAAGTTTGTTGTTAGAAGGAAGTGATTGTCACAAGGTGTCAGAGGTGAAAGGTGACACGAGGTTATCATGAGGTTACATCATGACCTGATCCCTGTCCACACCTCCCAGGAGGCAGCTGGCGAGGTGTCAACATAAGATTTGTATCCTGCCCACATTCAAGCTTTGGACGTTCTCTTTGCCATGAAGCAAAAGTGAATTAGAGTTAAAAATAATGACGGTTCAGGGACTGATACAGTTTGGGAGATATATAACAGTAAAGTAGAGCGTTCTATTCCTGGCCATGTTGTGCCACTGCATAATGAAAAGCCTTATGAAGGAATTCTGTAAGGGCGTTTTAAAAAAGAATACTGTGAAGATAACTTTCTCCGTGTTAGAAAAGGTGCCCTTGAACTGGAAATCAACTGAAGTTCCACATGAGGCTTGTGCGTTGAGGAGTGGTGCGCTAGGATTTGATGTCTCTTTTTGAAGTGTCTTTATGAGCAAAGTCTGTGCTCTGACTCTCTGAATCAAGCTAAGCCCGTCTTAAGCAGAGGCCTCCACCGTCTCCGCTCTACTTTCCTTTTCTCCTCCGTTGACTCAAGGGACGGTTCCTTTCTTTCTATTTCACCACCATGTGTGTTGTCATAGCATACTAATGGTTTAAAGGACCTGCACTGCTGCCAACATTGTTCTTTCTATTAAAAAGAATTCAGATTGAGTAAGACATCTAAGACAAGCTGGCTCACTCCACTTATTTATTAATTCTTGGTGAGATTATATCAATTTTCTCTTTTGTCTTCGTACAATAACATACTTGGACTGATTGTATTGTCATTAAAATTGCAACAACAATAATTTACAACTGATTCATTGTTTAAGTGTCACCTTTTCAGAAATAAGTATGGCATCTCTCTCTTCCAACTTATTGTTAATTGAATATCTTAGTGTTTTTAAGACTCCATTTTTTGCCATATTTTGAGACTTTGTTAATTAGTAAATAAGTGTTAGAAATATATCAGCAGCAGCAGTAGGTAGTTTAATCTATGATGACAAAAATTGTTAGCTGACGCACTTGAAATTGGCATACGTGGGACACATTGGAACTAGAACAGTGACAGGACGTCAATTGCTCCCAATGTAATGAAAACCAAATAACAAACAGTACAATTGCAGCTGTTTCTTGGCAGATGCCAACTGCCACAAACTAAAGAATTGAGCATGCATGTTAGGCTTTATTACACAGCTGTGCTGCTGGACAAGATTATGGCAATTGCATATATAAAGTAATTTACACAGTAAATTAATGACGTATTCAGTTGAAAACTGTGCAAAGACAAAACATGTTATACTCAAACTGATAAACTTTAGTTTTTGTGTAAATATACACTGTGATTTCTGAATTTGATGCAATATGTTTTTATGCACTTTTTTATTTGGTGTCCCAGCTTTTGGGGGAATTGTGGTTGTACCTTGTTTGAAAGCTTGGATTCAGATTTTTTTAATGGATTTTTCCAGCAGTCAGCAGTAGTGTCTTACCTGAAAGTTTGCAGCTGTCATTCCTTGCAATTTGTGTCTTATTGTAACTGAACCAAAACACCACTTTTGCCAAAAGTCCACCTGATTTTTTTTTTTGTACCACTCACTCTTAGTATTATTCACAAGGCATACATTTATCAATGCATCCACTTACCATATCTGATCACTTGGAGCTACACCCTGAGCTCCTCTGAGTTAACTCCCCTTAATTCATCACTGTACATGTCTGAATCCTGCAGCCTTACGCCGAAGCCAGCGGGTGGCACAGGACATATAATCACATATATCAATTCAGTGCAGAATCTGACACCCACAAGCAGGCACAGACCCCCACTGTACTGGATGTACCAATCCAATGTCCTCCACAACATGTTACATAACACCTGCAGCACATGAAAAAGTGTTATTCAGCTGGAGCATTTCAGGCGCCGCTCTTGTTGTACATTGTACTGCGGGGAATCTTATGTCCTACATTTCCAGTCCTTGATGTTAAATATCCCTTGTTTGTTTCCCTCCCTCAGCCTGGAAAAGTTTGACGCCAAGCCTCCCACTCCTTTAAAATAAGTCACAGACCGTGTGTAAGGCGATGATTGTCAAGGGGTTTCCCAAGACGATGAGGCTGTACACACAGCTGGCATACCTCCCTGTGAAGGGTCACATGTATGTGTTGTAGGGGAGGGCGCATGTATTCTATTTCCAGACCCAGTCCTGAGCCACTTTAATCCCCCCGCCTTGCCTCCATTGCCATGGGCAGAAGAGAAAGAAAGACCCCCCCAAGCCTGCACACCCCACTGTGGGGAGCAATGTTGCTGAGATTGAGTTGCAGGTTTCCTGAAAATAGATTGTGAGTGGAAGAGTCTTTTCTGTCAGGCAGACAGAGGGTTTGATAGAGACGATATCAGCAAAGGAGACAGCTCTGTTAGCGCTGCGCTGCAGGGGAAAAGACTAGACTCAGGCGTTTAACTGAGGTAAGACCTCATGTTGTATGTGCGTGCAGAGATGTGGGTGTGTGTGCGCATGTCGCCGAAGCTGGTTTCACGCAAATGATGCAGCTTTTTGTGGGGATTTTGTGTTTTGGTGATGCTCCCAAAAATCATCTTAGTCCCTGCAAGAAAGACTTGTGGCAGGAGTTTTCCAACATATAGCCATAATAAGTGCTCTTCTTATATGTGTATTGTTATATGTAAGTATTTATGATAGCTGAAATGACACATTTAGGATCACTTCAACATAGAATATGACCAAGTGGTTGATATACTGCAAAAGATTTTCCCTTTTCCCTATTTTATTAACAGTAATAATGATGAAATAATGTAAAAATACCAGAAGGAAAGTGCTGCAGGATAATTACATAAAAATAATTGTAATCATTTTTTCCCACAGCTTAAGCTGCGTGTTGCATAGAGTTCAGCGGTATTTGTGTAAACAGGGTGTGAAAAGCGGGTCAGGGGTGGGTGTCAGGGTGTGAATAGTGAATTTTCATGTGGCGGAGGGCTTTCTTTAACCTTTCAACTCGCTGAACCCACCACTGGATCCATCACTCAAATGCAGCCAAACCCACATAAGCTTTATATTGGAAATTCTAGTCAAGTTTCTCAAGCCAAGTTCCCATGACACCACATATGTCATGCTGAATTATGTGGAAAGTGTCTAAAATGATGCAGCAGACATCTAGAGTTTTCTGTTTGATGTGATGGTAAAGCACCATGGTTTGGAATATTCCTCGCAGTGTATGCACTGTGTACTCTGGCTTCAAGCAAAAAACGTATGTGGCGATGGTGACATTTTTCTGACTTTGAAGCTATTTAAGAAGAATCAAATATCAGAGTGTCAGGTGGGATGAGATGCCAAAGGCCACAGCAGCTGTGTGTGGCGTGCTTGTCTATGTGGGCAGGCGTGTGTGTACATATGCATGTCCTTGTGGTGCATCTGTGTTGATGTGTGCGCAAGCCTCTGCTGTGGTGAACTTCTGCATGTATATATGTGAATGAACAGCATGAAAAATACTGCTGTTTGCCTCAATGAATGCTGCTTTGGCATCGTAATAGATGTTAAAGTTGTTAATAGATGTTAAATGGCTGAAGAGGCAGGGATGGTCTAATGAAAAAGATGCTGTTGAGTGGCATTATGGGAAGAGTAAGCTCCAGGGATTTCAGGAGTTTAACTCATACGAGGTGCTCATAAAGACGATGATATCTCAACTTTATGGAAGTAGGAAATAGCTGAAATATTCCTGAAATTTCTCTCATATCACTCACACGCCCCAAAACATGCCAAACAAGGCTCATCAATAAGAATGGTAAAATGGATTAGATTAGAATAGATTCCAAAGAAGTTGGGATACTGTGAAAAACACAAATAAAAACAGAATGCATCAAGTTTAAAATTCAGGGTCTATTTCTTGCAAGAAAATGGTGGTTGATATAAAGAAAAACTTTATGAGCTAAAGCGTAAGCAAGCATTTCAATTCATCCTGGACACAGGAGGTCAGTTGGGCGTTAGAGAATGTGAGAAACTATGTATTGCACGGATTTGAGAGCAGGTGAGTAAAATGGGGTCATTTTTCAAAAACATGTTTCCGAAACTTGTCTTCAGTTAGTCACTATGTCCTTGTTCTGATTAATCAAAAAACAATATTGCCTTTGTTGTGTTTAATAACCACTAAATAAGACAATAAAGACAAAAAAAAGGCGTCTATGGGCCTTAAGCAAAAACTGACTTTGGACATGAAGATACTGACACCACATGCCCAGCCAGGGAAGTGAAAAAAGATACAATTGAATGCTGCAAACATGTATAATTTACGATTGTATTTGTGTATATATTTAAAGAAACATTCCTCTTACTAGGAAGTCAGAAATAAAGCAAAAAGTACCCATCATAATTTTCTTAGAGCCGCAGGTATTTTTGCTTGAGTAATTAGTTTGGTCTATTGACTAATTGATTAACAAAATAATAACTTCAGCACTACTCCCTTTTACATGCACAACTGCCCACCAGTGTATTTAAACCAAATCCGACCCGTTTGTCTCTTCAGACATATTGCTGCTCTGTTCAAAGTGTCCTTATCTGATTGCTTGGTGAATCATATAAATGGAACACACTCAGTCATAAACAAGAATCCAGAGTTGCAGCCCCAGAGATAATAAACAAATATGTTCTGTACAGAATTTTGGAGCCACATGCAAACATCCATATGTGCTTTGTGGCTGTTTGGTTTATGTACTGAATGTTTGTGGAAGTGATGTATACAGTGCATATGTTCTTCCACTTGGTAGCTAATGTACTCTGTCAGGTCCCTGTAAACACAGCTGAGGACGGCAAAGTCTCTCAGTCCATCATTTTTCTCTCATCATCATAAAAACAAAATGCTTCTTCTGTCTTGGCTGCATCCTTGCAGACAGAGACAAGGTTTCTCTGCTAAATTTAGAGCCAAGACATGTTAGTCCTACCAGACTCATATGTCTCATATGTGGTAACTTAATGAAAACCTGTTGGCTATATGAGCCCATGTGCCTGTTCTGCCAGCTCTGCTCCTTTTCTCACCCTTCTGCTGTGGCTGTGTTTGTCTGAATATATTCCTTTTATTTCCCCTTTTCCTCCCCCAGTGAAATGTCATTTTAGCGTTGGTCTAGTGGAGCAAACTAATGCTTTTAATGTTTCCATTTTTTTCATGAGATGGGGTTAATGGTTAGCTGCATCGCTTCTGTTCCATCCAGTACATTTAGTGTTTTAGGATAATTTAAATTCTGCCCCCCCAACGTTTATCTCCTCTGGAAACAGCATGGTGCTAGTTATAATAATTAGTCTCCCTTTGCTCTCCACTTTTAGGAGAGGTCACTTTGAAATGATTGCGGAGGGAGGCAGCAATTGAAGTAAGACTTATAGCTGCAGTTGCACCGCTGCTAAAACAAATGCTGTCTCTTTATTCTGCTGTACTGTTGAATTTTGCAGTGGAGTTATGCTAGCGCTGAACATTTGGGAGCCAGCGGGGCTTGTTGAGAGCATGAATAAAAGAGTTCCTGGGGTGGAGTGGTGCAGGATCCTGCTGCGCCAGATTTAGATCTGAAACAGAGGGGGGAATGGGAGGGAGGAGAGAGACGGAGGGAGCGATGAAAGAGGGCAAAAGAGTTGCTGCTGGGACTGCTGACCATCTGTATTGAGTATCAGAAGTCATAATATCCTTTCCACTTTCTTGCTTTTTGCAAATTCTTCATGACAATCTGTCTGACATAACTCCACTCATATTTATTTTCCCTGTTTGCATGTGTAATCAAACTCCCTGTGTCTCCTTCACTGACCTGGCCCGTATTCAACACATAATGTCATCAGCTAGCTATGCAGCAGCAGCTAAGATATGTGACGGTTTTGTGTAATGGTGTGCATGATGTCGGGTTCATCGGTGCTGCCTTGTGACCTGTCGACGTGTGCGTGTTTGTGTGTGCTGATGTTCCAGCTGAACTCGCCGATGAACTCCATCAGCAGCACAGAGGACATCAAGCCCCCGCTGGGCCTCAACGGCGTGATGAAGGTGCCCGCCCAGCCCTCGGGCACGGTCCTGTCGCTCACCAAACACATCTGCGCCATCTGCGGTGACCGCTCCTCAGGTGAGTGACATCAGACAGGATGGACAGCCGCTTGACACCTCGCACAGCAAGCAGTGCACCAAAACATTTTAATAAGTAAATACATATATATTTACATATGTATATATTTGAATTTTTCATCAAAATGATTCATAAAATCCAAAGATTGTTTGTAAATGCATATGAAAAGTTAGAACTGTTAAGAGTAGTGATGTCAGATAGATTTGGTTACATCAGAGCTGTGGGATATTAAATCATCCATCTTCTTTCACTACATCTTAGTCTTTCTTACCCTCAGGTCTGCATAAACTACAGGCTATGAATATCTTCTTAAAATGAAAAACTGTGAAATAACAGTTATCTTGGGCCATGAGAAACTGGGAATCATATGTATCTGCTGAGAAAAACATAATTGTATTGTGCGTCCCTAAATAATATGACGTTATTATAGATGATGTTTTTCATGTTTCCTTCAACTAATTATTTGTACATTTTGAAGATTTGCATGAGAAAAGTTTGACGGAAACACCAACATTTGATAAAACTTAAGTAAATGCGCATAAAAGCTTTTAAGTACACAACACATTTGGCTGATTACTGATCAGCTGCTTTCGCTCTGCCAGAACACCCAAAAGATCAATGAGAATTTGGTTCCAATTACTGTCTTCTGAGAAATGCACATTTATGCAGGTTTGTTTATTCAAATTGATAGACTTGTCCCTAATTTGCATCCTCTTTAATACAACATTGACTTATGTGGTGAGAATCAGAGAGTTAAAAGTCCTTTAGGAAGTTTTTCCTTTTTTGTTTCATGTAAAAAGTGTTTTCCATGACTCATGCGTTCAAAATGACCCTTAATGTCAAAGTTGGTTTTCCACAAATTCTAGTACATGAAAGTTATAAAGCTGGAATGACTAACATTGAATTGATTGGAGAGGACTATTTAAAAAAAGTCAAAGCCTGACCAAGAATTCCAGGGGACTTTTATGTGTAATTTAGGGAAGAATTTTGGGGAAGGTATAAAAATAATTTCTTCACAACCGGGTGTACACAAGACTCCATTATTACCAAATGAAAAGAAAGTGGGACGGCACAGCATCTTACTAAAGCTGGTGCTCTGACCACACTGAGAAACCTCCAAAGATGAACTTTGGTCAGAGAACAGCCCCACGGACCGCTCTGGCACGACTACAGACTACACTCTCATGCAGTGGGAGATCTCCCTGGAAGGACAACAGTCATTGGAATTCTTCACAAATCTGGGCTAAATAGCAATGAGGCCAGAAAGAAGCCACTCCTGAGAAAAAGCATATGAGGGCAGCGGCATAAAGGCACATGAAAGAAACTGACATCATGAGGCAAAAGATTGTACGGTCTGATGAAACCAAACCTCAGCTAAACTTCGACTGAAATAGAGAAGCGCTGTTTCAGGAACAACCCATCACTCATGGGAACTTTTTTCACCCCCAGGATGTAGCTGGGTGTCTAATTCATTGGACAGTTTCAGTGTCATCCTGCGTCATCGCTGCTACATAAACCCAAGGGGGAAAATCAAAACAATGTTTAATAGCAAGTCATGCTTCATTTAACTGTGCTCGGAGGCTTTATTTATCTTCTCTGGTGGTCTGAGCTGCAAAGAGCTAACAAAGAAACTGTTTGAGCAACCCTGGAGAATGCAAATGGACTTCATCCATCATATATAACAAAAAAAGAGCTGTTAGGGACAGGGGGACGAGGCAAATCGTCCTGTACCACCACATGATGTGAGAACAGTACCGTAACGCCGATCCATGAGGCCCCCCTTGCAGCTTTTCTTTAGTAGGCCCCCTTTTTTCTTCCTCAGCATTATTCCCCACGCACACAGTCAGTCCACTTTAATAGGTCTTTGATCATAATTAGTCTTCTGTTACCTCAGTAGCAGGTTCCTGTGGGCTGTTTGTGTAAAGGTTTTTATACTCGGATCTCTTGAAAAAACTACCATTAAAGTTGCAGTGGACTTCATGATTATGTTGCTGCTCTGGTGGTCACTGGGTTGGAGACACGCAAACCATGACAAGCAACTAATATGTCTGTCAATATCAGAGTGCGGCGATGTCACCAAACTGAAATCCTCAATTACACTAAGACACTGGGACGAAAGGGAAAATATGGCCAAAGAAAGATTTGTATTCTTTCTATGCATTTGACAAATGATCTCTGTCTCTCTCCTCAGGGAAACACTATGGGGTATACAGCTGTGAGGGCTGCAAAGGTTTTTTCAAAAGGACGGTGCGCAAAGATCTGACCTACACCTGTCGTGACAACAAGGACTGTGTCATTGACAAGCGCCAGAGGAACCGCTGCCAGTACTGCCGCTACCAGAAGTGTTTAGCCATGGGCATGAAGAGAGAAGGTACAGCACATACCGTAGAGGATAAAGTCCCACTTACCCATTCCCTCAAATCTATACTAATTCACATTGACACACATTTACACTGATATTATTGTTCATTTGTGTGATAACTACAGCAAAAAATGGTGCTTTTTTTATTTGCTGTTGGTCAAAACGGCAAGTGTACACAGTGTTGTGCATTAATGCACAACACTGTGTTCTCGGACTTAGTAGTTAACTATGAGCATGCACTAGTTCATATAAATGTGTTTGAATTGGACTGGAGAATAGTGAACCTGAGACATGACGCTCAGGTTATAAGTTGTCCCTTTTCACTTGCCTTCCTATAAGTAAAGAAGCTTGTTTCCCATCCTGCCTCAGTCCAATTTTACAGAATCACTTGCAGCTGTAATTCTACTCTGCTACATCACGCTGCGGATGGCAGCCATAGGCTCCACTGTATTTAAAAAAAAATGTTCTGCTTCAAGCACTACTTTGGGGGAAATAATGCATTCAGCTGTGGCAGCCGCAGGAACCCAGAATTGCTGGATGTGAAAACAGAGTGAGGGTTTGTGAGAACAGGCAGTCCTCGGGGATTCACTGATGTAGACTGGAGAAATAAAAATATAACAATGGAGCTGTGTGAACTTCTCCCTCGTCATCCTCTGGATGTCACCGTTCGTGCCCTTGCACTCCTAATTATTTGTATAAACTTGGAATTTGTGTTGCACAGCCTATGTACTTATTATGAACCGGCCTGTTTTCACCAACACAAAGATTATTTGTGTTTAAAATACTCTATGCACAAAATGTAATCAAAGTAGTCAAATTGGATAACGTCCTGTAATTGAACGGCATGGTGAAAGCGTGCACCACATTCCACAAATTAGAGGCTACCGATGGAATGCACATACTGCTCCCGCCCTTTACAAATGGATACAGGGATTTAATCAGTCACATAGTGAGGCCTCATACAGAGACCATTCATCAGACTTTCACTTTAAAATCTGATCTTTAACATCCATTTGAATGCAGTTTAAATTGTCAAACTGAAAACAGACAACTTTAACATAAACATAGCAAGGTTATATGTAAAGCCTGTGTGTATCAGAGCATCTACATCTTTAGTATCCATGGAAGTGTGGTTAGATATTCAAACTGAAACACTAATCTATAACATAAACATAGCAAGGCTTTATGAAATGTCTGTTCTCTAGCAACTATTGCCATGAAATAAGACTCATGATACTTCCCGACAACAAACACTGCATTTTTGTTGATCTGCTCCAGTGCATCATTGATCATTTTCAGATATCATATCCCCAGTTTTGACAGGAAGGGCTTCACGTCACTCCTCTTCCTACACAGAAACCTGGTCCTCTCTCAGTGCAGACTGGGGATTATAGAGTCATTCACTGTGACATTTCAATGGTTAAAGTCTGACTACTATGAATGTCATACAGAAGTCCGTCTCAGCTACAAGTCCTACTATTTTTAGCTTCCACAGTGACTCTTCTTCTAGACTTCCATTTGCGACTTATAGGTAGAGGCTGCTGGGTAAAACGAGACAAATTGAAAAATTTGTGAAAAACGTGAGACTTTTACCTGACGGAGACTAGGTGCTATTCATCTGCATGAACTGCCTGTGCTGCAGTGACAGATACAGTTAAAAATTGAGTTTCCAATAAATAGAGTAACTGAAAATTACAAATGAATCACCAAACTTTAACACATTTTACTTGTTTATAAGTTAAAAGCATTTTATATTCCTCAAAGCGAGAGTTCCTAATGTTCAAGCTTCATACAAAGTTTATGTCACGTTGATTCACATAAATGGCATTCCTTTGCCTTAATAATTAAGTATTAACGCCACAAAATTATCCACTGAAGTGTGTTTTAATGGAAGGATTCCCCGCATGTTATGCTTCTGCTCCCAAGACAGAAATGACTAACTTTTGAGAACAGTATTCCTATTCAGTACATGTACGAACATGTAACACAGAATCTTTAAACTGAACCGACTTCACTGAATGAACACTGTTGGCAGCTCAAATGTGAATACTATCTGGTTAAATGTTTCATTAAGGTGACTGCTGAGCAATTGGCCTTATAAACAGTCCTAGGACTAGTTTCGTGCTGAATAACAGTGATAAGTGTGCTTACTTATATTAATCCAGGCTCGTGAAGGCCATAGCCAAGTATCGTCATTGAAAAAGTACGATAAGCACTGCAGCTTTTTCACAACATCCCCTGTTAATGGATTGCATGCCTGATTGCATCCTCTTCATATTCACTCAATAAATGGCACTGGCTCTCGAGTCCCGGCTTTGTTATATGTTGTAATTATTTGATGGTTCACTCATCACTCTCCAGTTTTTGAGTGCAATCCAGCCTTGTAAACATGGAGTTGGTAATAACCTCCTGTGATTGTAGGGCGGTGCAGTAAAACACGTTTGAGGAAAGAGCCGATAAGACCAGGAAGAGTCGGGTTGAATTAGGAAGAGAGGGGAAAAAAAGTCAGGTGTGATTTTTAACACTCCATGGGGGTGTTAAAAATATTAGCGCTCTCAGCAGTGCTGTTAAGCACTCTTTCGCACATTGAATAAATCAATCTCTGCCTGTCGCCATTATGGTCACCACAGTTATAGAATACAGATATAGAGCATGTAGATTAGAGAGCCAGGGAAGCTGAAGAGCATAGCAGGTGTTAACCAGGTGTGTGTGTGTGTGCAGGTGCATGTGTGTTGGATGTAGCTTTGCTCTTTAAAGGTGAGTGAACATGAAGAATACATGTTTTTTGGATAAATGCATTTGGGAGGCGATTCTATCCAAGGCCAATTTGTCTTGACCTTTACTTGGCCTGCCCTCCCCTCCTTCTTGCTTTTATTTATATCATTGTTAGGCTCTTTACTCCTTTCAAGGATATTATCATTTACTGCCTTTCGCCTCACTCTCAGTGCTGCCTAAGCCTCCCCCTGCACCCCGAGGGCTGTGGTTAGAGAACAAGGCAGCAGTAGCCCAAAAGGCTAAGCGAATCCACAGAAAAACAGGATTAAATGAATTTATGCTCTCCCAGTCAGGAGAGGAGAGGAGGAGGGGGGGAGAATAAAGCTAACATGATTTCAGCCCTCCTCACCTCTCTCTGACTCCAACACAAGTATTCTACCCTTGGGCTGACCTCCACCGCCAGACAGCAGTTCCTCTAAAATGGGGCCCCTTTCCCACTCCTCCTCTAACAACCCCTGCTTCCCTTTCCACCCCCCCAACAAGACCACGGCCTCTCTGATTCAGGACTTGGAATAGAAACCAGAGTAGGGGAAATGTAAGAAGACAGATCATCCTGCAAACCCAGTGTGTGTGATGTGTGTGTGTTTCTGAGAGGCAGGACAGTTCACCAGGTGTGTAAGCTTGCATGCTGACATTGAATTTTCCAAACACCCCTTTATCACTCAACGCATTATGTCCCAAACTTTTTATTAATCCATGTGTGGAGGATAAACTTATAAAAAGCCGCAGCACTTTTTTCTGTGGTGTCTTGAATTAAGTAAATTATAGCCTTTTGAAAAGACAAAACACACACACACACACATACACGTTTTCCATCCTCGCTTGAGGGTGGAGGTGCGGTTTCTCTTGCCTCGGCCAAAGTGAGTCTCTGTGTCTGCTCAGCACACAAACCACTTCCTGTGTCTCCTCGCCAAACCAATCAGACGACAGAACCGACACGTTTTTTGCCTCAACCAGTTTTTACACACGACATGGAAAAAAAAGTCTACGAGACAGAGTCCTCATTGTTTTTGTGTACAGGGTTTTTTTATTTAAGCTGTTCTGGCGACCACGCATGGCATAGAGAAGGAGTGACAGACCATACATTATTTATGTCTCTAAATGATTTGTGTATAAAAGGAGCTGGCTGTTTGTCATTGAGCACTACATAAAAATACATCTCTTTGATAAGGAAGCTGTGAGAAGTCCTTGAAAATGTCCACGGTACTGCGTCGTGCATAATGTAGGTCTAAGGTTTTAAGTATATTCCATCCGTACTGTTGAAGCAATTATTGATGATTGAACTCTCTTGGATATGTTTACTGGCGTAATACATACAGGGTCATGCACTATTCACTGGCTTACAGAGACACAGTGACTGAAGCAGGCACTCACATGCAGACTCGACACAGGCAAGCAAACACTCATTCAAGCATGCATACACATATTGTATATACAAGTATGCATCAAGCAAACAAGGGCCAACTATGTATGCAGTTTTCTACTGATGTGCACCAGAGTATGGACAATTTATTTTTTCAGATG
The DNA here is from genome assembly GCA_903364295.1 of Serranus cabrilla. NCBI lineage: Eukaryota > Metazoa > Chordata > Actinopteri > Perciformes > Serranidae > Serranus > Serranus cabrilla. The sequence continues at coordinate 235,937 of CAFUXE010000303.1, read as the reverse complement.
TCAACGTATTTGTTCAAAGGGAAGATTCAGTGTTGAAAGCTGTTCCATCTACTTATGCAGCTATATTGCAAAGCAAAGAATGACATCTTTTTTATGAGTCATTTCACCCCCATCATGCAATTTTTTTCAGAGATAAAACAAATGAGTCATTTCCAGTATCTCAAACAAGACTCAGGTAAGGCAGACTGGAGATATTTTTTTTATTCTGAATGGGTGACAAATTGCTATATTTTTGTCTTGCACAAATAATGCGATGCGTCTGTTTAAATTAACTTAAAGAATTAAAGCTGCATCAATAAATGGCTGACCACCAGGCAGCCTAAGTGACAAAAAAGTTTAAAAAGCCCACACTCCTGACATCCTGGTGAAATGAAGTCCAATGTTTACTTTGTTTTAGCTCTTCTTTGGTCTCCACCAGTTTTTGGTAACCTTACTTTTAAAAATGATTTGTTACATTATAGTGTTTTATACTGTGAAAAGTAACTCATTGCATTACAGTAGTCGTTAGAGGAATTTTGCGTACCCAAAATGACAGCTTGACTACAGTCTCAAGTCAGTTCCATAAAAAAAAAAAACTTAACTAAAGTTTTTCTTGATTTTAATCTAAACCCTATATGCTTGCAACCCTGAATCTTTCTTTTAACATACATGTGCTCCTGAACACATGTTAACACTGTAAAAACAAACAAACAAAAAACAGCAGTAGTGACCGGAACCAGTTTTGTTACATGCAGCCGTTCAGGAGGAGCGCCAGCGAGCCAAGGACAGGAATGAGAACGAGGTGGAGTCCACCAGCTGCGCCAACGAGGACATGCCCGTGGAGAAGATTCTGGAGGCTGAGCAGGCGGTGGAACCCAAAACCGAGACCTACATTGAGACCAACCTTGGAGTGCCATCCAACTCGGTGAGTTGGTATATTTTTTACATTCTTTTGCAGATACTCATTCTGCGTCATCCCTGTGTCCTTGCCCATTAACACAGAATTATACACACATGCACATACACACATATACACACAATAGGACATATTTTTTTATATTTAATCAAGTTGGGAACATGTTTTTTTTCTTCTTTTATTTGCTGTACTGTTGACCTTCCTCCATTATCACCCAGTGTAACCTTAACCTGGCTCAAAATAACTTGTGATAAATCCAAATACAGATCCCACTGTTGCATGTGGCGATACATTCTTTATACAATGACAGTTTTCCTGAAATTCCATTTAAAAAATCACTAAATATCTAACTTGCTAACAGTATTGCAGTACTGTATGTCTATGTATTATCCTCTATCTATATAACCCTGTATCATATGTATTGCCAGATTTTTGTCAATACACAGCCGTACTGTATGCTGCAGTCACATATGTCCATGTACAGTATACAGTAGTAGTTTTAAATCCCAATAAATTGCCTTGTTTACAGTATATTAATATATCACAATATATTAAATTGTAACCCCTGTATCATGATATCTACCGTATTGCCAGATTCTTGCCAATACACTGTCCCACCATCCATATATACAGTATTCTATATACTAACTTGTAGTATAGTGTTTTTACACAGTATGGTAACTTAATGCATTAGTTAGTGCTAATGCATAATGATATATGATATTAAAACTGAAACTGTGTTCATCACTACTGCCAGTAAAAGTTACAGAACAGAAAGAGAAATGCTTTTCTGATTTATGGCTTATACTTTATTTTCTGCTTTTCAAAATCTTTCTGGAGCCGTCCCACCATTGTCTGTTCCACACTTTCTGTTATTTTTTCAAGATGCATGTCGCACCTATATCTCATTTTTTGCGTGGAATTGAGTTGAGGAACAGCACACTTAATATGTCTGGATACTAATATCTTTGCACATATTGTCATTGCCAGTGTAAATATAGTACTCATCATCCAATTAGAATTGTCATGCAGATTGGAATGCGGTCTTGCTGTTTTTCTTTTCTCTGTTTCCAGTAATAAGCTTTATTAAAGCTTTTGGTTGTTTGTATTGTGGAGTCTGCGGCTGACAGTCAGGCAGTTTATCAACCCCACCCGCTGCGTGTTGGTAAAGATGGTTGTGTTTACTGTTTGTCCTCCCTCTTTTAGTCCCTTTGGAGGTGCGTGCTTGTTGTCTAGATTGCTGGTTTACCTGCTCACCTTGTATCAGCTCCTTCTCTCAGCTGCGAGTATCCTCGTCTATCCTCTCAGTATCAGCTGGGCACTGTGGGCCGTCTTTGACACAGAGGAGACTAGGAGTGATGAATAATGCAACAGGCAGACTGTTCCTGAAAGCATCCCACAAAGCCTCAGCTTCCTCAGGAATTCTACTGAAACATAAGAAACAGGAGCTGTGCTGCAGACTACCAAGGAGGCAGCAGGGAAGGAGAGTGGGACTGAAGGAAGGAGGGAGGG